>CM035110.1:24060926-24327811 GCA_020205505.1 Panax japonicus | reverse complement strand
GTGAGTTTATTAGACTAGAGCAGAAAACATGACGGTGTCCCAGTACGAGGCGAAGTTCGCGGAGTTATCCAGTTTGCACCTCATTTGGTGGAGAATGAGGAACGTATGACGCGGATGTTTCTGAGAGGTTTGAAACCCGTATACGTCAGTATCTCATTTCTCATAAATTTTCTCTCTATTCAGATGTTGTCAACAGGGCTCAGTTGTTAGAGCGAGATAACTACGTTCAACCGAGGGACCATAACCAGGATCATACCGGATAGAGCAGTCATCAGAATAACGATAACCAGCGGAGAAAGAAGATATGGGCAAAGGTGGTAACCACTCTGGGGTAATCACGGCCATGAAATAAGAAGAGTCGGAGGAGATTTTAAAAAGAGGAGATTCAACAACGACCATGTGAAGACGTCATCACATCAGCAACTGGTTCCAAGGGAGGAGAAAGACCACCGGTCGTATGTTACAAATGGGAAAGAGGGACATATCAGCCCAAACTGCCCACAACAGTTCAAGGTATGCTATAATTGTGGAAAGGAAGGACATATCGCTCGAGAGTGTACGGTAGCGAAACCAATTCCAGCGGGGATGGTGATTCAAAAGGCTGTCCCAGAAAAGTCAAAGTCAACGTTCCTGGAAGAGCGTTTGTCGTGACCGGTCAAAATGCGAGGAACCCGAACGAAGTTAGCACGGGTTAGTTAATTATAATTCTTGCGAAGTTTATACCTTACTAGGTACCGGTTCTACCCATTCTTTTATCTCTCTTGCTTGCGCTCAACGTTTGACTTGACTACGGAGAAATTAGACATTGACCTATTTACGGAGACTCCGTTTGGGAGAAACTTTCATTACATACCGTTGTTTAGAAATCTTGCTTGATTCAAGTTGGCACTATCACATTACCTGTTAACCTATTTCTATAGAGATATTGCTTTTGATGTGATTTTAAGGTTAACTACTCATCATGCCAAAATTAATTGCTTTTGTAAGGTTGTTAGTTTTCATATTCCTAAGCAACCTAATATGCGAACTCAAGCAATCAAACCATTGAAGTCAAACATTTTTCTATCAAGCCATGAAGTCATTCGTTTATTGAAAAATGGATGTCATGTTTGTCTTAGCCCATGGACTTGAACAAAAATACGTCAGATTTGAATGATATTTCTGTTGTTAGTAAATTTCCTGATGTATTTCCTGAAGAATTCTTGGCTTACCTCCCAGAGCGTGATATTAAAGTTTTGTATCGACTTTGAATCCGGTACAAAACCCATTTTCTAAAATCTCATATCGAATGGCTCATATTGAACTTCAGGAGTTAAAAACCAACTGTAGAAGTTGATACCCGAGCCTTTATCTGGTGACTTTTCTTTGTGGAATACACCGAAGCCAGGACTCTTTGTAGGGGACGCCATATTCGTGCGATAGTAAACTGATATGTTTATTGTAACGTGCTATCCAAGGTTGGGATATGAGTCACAGTTGGGAACCACCTAAGTCGATAATCGAAATACGTAGATTTCCCGGGCTCTAGTTGGTTATTATCGGAGAGTCGTTGAAGGATATTCTCGAATCGCTACTTCATTAACGTACTGACTTGTAGAGATACAAAATTTGAATGGAAGTAAGGAATGTGGGAAGAGTTCGAAGAACTTAAGAGGAGACTCATTTCAGCACATGTTCTGACCATGCCATCCCTGAAAAGCGAACGTGGCAGCTGACGTGTTGAGTAGAAGATCGTATACAAGTACGAGTACGATATTGTCAAAGACTAATTTCGTATAATTTATAAATAATAGAGATGGAGATGAAAACTCTAGGTATCCACGTGATGATATAAGAGTATAATCGACTTTAATCGATAAAGTTAAAGCTGTTCAAGCTACACACCGGAGCTGGTGAATATGAAGAAGCAGGTACAAGGAGTTGTTATTTCAAAAGCGAGAAATGGCGAGGTGAGCAAAGCTCAAACCTTCGATTATTAATCCATTTAAAATCTCGATCGAATAGGAACTGTGGCCTATAGACTCGTTTTATCGCCAAGTATGTCGCGTGTTTATAACGTTTTTTTTGTACCGATGTGGACGACTCGAACCATGTTATTGAGTTAGAACCGGACGAAATAGCTGAAGACCTAACGTACAAAGAGGTACCTGTCAAGATGTTGGATGGGAAGAAGCATGTTCTACGCACGAAGGTCATACCACAAGTTAAAATTTTGTGGAGAAATCATGCTATAGAGGAAATGACATTGGAGTTGGAAACGGAAATGAAAGCGAGGTATCTTTACCTTTTCGAAACACCAGTTACGTACGTCAATTTCGAGGACGAAATTTCATAAGGAGGGGAGGTTGTAAGACCCCAAATTATTAATAAATGAAATTTTATTTTCCTCTATTTATTTTTTGAAATAGTAAGGGTGAATTTGATTAATGTGGTTAGTTATGGGTAAAATGCGCAAATATTTTAAATAAGCAGGTGGTTATAAATATTCATTGCTGTCGGGGAATATTCGTTTGGTCGTGGAATATTCTTGCTGTCGGGGGAATATTCGTGCGACGGCGCAGTCTTTTGTGGGCCCCATAACGGAAAGCGATTGGAATGAAGAAAACGACAAGTATAAGTTGTTTATAAATGACGGCGTAGTTGTGACCGTTAATACTGTTGGAATACTCGGTGGTTAAAACATAGTAAATACGCGTTGTTGCACAGTAGCACACGGTATTGCACCAATTATTGATTCTTACGTAAGAAGGCATGGTTACAGTAATTACTGTTCAGTATTTTATGTTATTGATTCAATAATTGCTGCATTATATTTTATTACTGTTGTTTCAATAATTGTCATTACAACAGTATTTTCCATTATCGAAGCAATAATCATATTATCTGAATAATATTATTTGATAACATTATTGGCAATGTCTAGAAAGTTCTGTCTAAGGAGAGGTTTGGTCACCTAATTGCGCGCCAGTAAGGAGAAATCTTATTGGAAAGCCCCCTCTTTCCTGGGAACGGCCTGGTTGCCAGTACTGTGATTCTGTAATATTATTGTGAATAATTAATTATTGATTTATATGATGAGGAAAATATTGATTTATGTGGATATAGATGGACAAAATTTTAATGTGACAATTGTTGAAAATTAATATTTATCTTTTTCTGATAAAATAATTCATTTAAATATATATTTTAATAATATATTAACGGTGATATTTTTATAATGAATGTGGGATATATGAGTATATGAGGAGGAAGAGTATTTTTGTGGCATTAAATGTTTAACACAGATTTTGTGTGTCGGTAGACCTATTTCTTGACTGAAAATTTGATTATAGCCTGTAAAATCGCTCGTTTGTTGATTTTGGCCAATTTCTGTTTGGAATTTGGAAAAACTTTTTCTGCAAAGTTGTAGAGAATTGAATTTCCTATTTATTAAAAATCGCGAGATTCGAATTTTCTGGCAAAAGGGCTATTTATTATGAATTATTGAAGTTCCGGGGTTCCGAAATAATTGATTTTTTGAAGTTTAAAATATTTTTAATAATAAAAACCTTTTTTTTACTTCTTCTAGAAGGGAGCATGTGGTTTGTATTCAAATTTGCAGATTCTAAGAATGCGTAGAAAATTTTTATATATATTATTTTATTAAATTTTCTGCTTTGGTGTTCTAAGCAATTTCCTATAAATAGGTGCTTAGGTTAGAATTGAAAATCACACCAGAAACTGAAGTTTTCTCTCTCTATATTATCGAGCGTATTCTTGTGAGTATTTTGAGTATACTTTGAGTATTGCTATACGGTGCAAGTTCAAGTCAGAGCCTATATTCGGTGTTTCAACTAGAAGTACTGTCTTTCGAGGTAAGGGATGTTATTTTCTTCTCAAATGATATTATTTCTTCAATATCATTATGTTGAAATGTTGGTTGAAACTTTTTTATCAAATTTGAAACTTTTTCATATCGGGTTACTATTCATGAGTTACTATTCACGAGTTACTATTCATGAGTTACTATTCACGAGTTACTATTCACGAGTACTATTCACGAAACGTGAAGATGTTTTTTTGTGAAATTACTATCTTTTGGTGTCGGAGTTATTATTCATGTATACGACACTATTCACGTATACGACACTATTCACGAATACGACACTATTCACCGAAAAATGAAAGTTTCATCTTTTTGTCCAAAATATCTATTCTGGATACTAGCTTTGATGGATCTATGTTATGATCATTCTTGAATTTTACTTCAGTATGATTATTTATGAAGTATTTTTGAACTCGAATTGTTTAGAGTACGAATCCTTAATACTTGTTATTTGTTTCACCTGGATTCGTTTTCTTTAAAATATTTTTCATCATCCTCAGTCCTAAATGATGGCGATACTGAATATCTTTGGCCTGTAGTGCAAAGATGGTTGATTTTATTATGAATATCTTTGGCCCGTAGTGCAAAGATGTACAGGTGTTGAGATGAACATGATACATTGATGAATATCTTTGGCCCGTAGTGCAAAGATGAACAGGTGTTGAGATGAACATGACCAACTGATGAATATCTTTGGCCTGTAGTGCAAAGATGAATATTTGATTTGACTTGAGATATATATTGATTGATGTTACAGGGATAAAATATTGATGATGGACTTTTAAATTCATAGATGTTAGTAGATTTTATTCTCTACTTAACTCTTCTAATGAATTGTTGTTTCCGCTGCAGTTGTTGATCTAAAACTTGTTGTCTATTGTATTCTATCAGATTTTTCCCTGTTGAAGACTAAGGATAATTTGTTGTACATTATCTTAGTCATAATATTCTTTACTGGGCTAGTTGAGCTCACCCTTTTCCTTGTTGTTCCATTTTTCTTCTTCTCAGGAGACGAGAATGTAGCGAGTACGAGTCGGGGTATGGAATGAAGGTTCTAGAGAGAGTTGTTTAGTAGTCCTCACCATTTTTTGTAAAATTATGTATCAATAATTATGATGGGGATTTATTTGTATGTGGATATTGTCTAGACAATAATAGTTTATATGTTGTAATAATAAAGTTGTAGTTATTCTGTACCATGTATTTGGCGACTCAGAATGGGTTGGATGGAATGGACCTATTTTGGGGCTGTCACAGTTGGTATCAGAGCTTAGGGATATGATCTCTGGCGGAGATCGGAGAATAGAACTAGGAGGGGAGAGACGAGTAAATCCTTCGCTAGTGTGTCCTACCTAAGCTTATTTGTTGGTTGGTCATAATATAGGGATATTATGTGATTATTGATTTCCTTAATTAACCCTTGTTTTATGACAGTATTTGAGAATGTCGACTGAGAATATTAACAGTGGAGTAAATGAGACCGTGGAGATGCATGTACTTTCCAACGAGGAGAACGTGCAACAGGCTGGCAATGTTCCTCCTGTGAACAACGCCACTGAGCAGACGATGAACGACGGGATGTTTAGAAGCTTTTTGCAGTTCATGCAAAACCAGACGAGGGAGACTCGTGTTCAAAATACAGGAGGAAATGATAGCAATTCACGTGTGGTCACAGCCAAGCAGTTCAAAGAGTTGGGACCACCAGAATTCTGGGGAAAGCCGGATCCGATCATGGCGGAAACGTGGGTCAAGCAAATTACCAAGATATTCGATGTCTTGGGATGCACGGAGGAACAGAAGGTTTCATTCGCCACCTTTATGTTCCGTGGCGAGGCAGACTACTGGTGGGAGTCTGTGAAGCGTACACATCCAACCGCATTCAGCATGTCATGGGAGACGTTTCAGAAACTTTTCAACGAAAAATACTTTCCTGAAAGTATTCGCCATATGAAGGAAGTAGAGTTTATTAGACTAGAGCAAAATAACATGACGGTATCCCAGTACGAGGCGAAGTTCACGGAGTTATCCAGGTTTGCACCTCATTTGGTGGAGAATGAGGAACGTATGACGCGGTTGTTTCTGAGAGGTTTGAAACCCGGTATACGCCAGTATCTCATTTCTCATAAATTTTCTCTCTATTCAGATGTTGTAAACAGGGCTCAGTTGTTAGAGCGAGATAACGAGTACGTTCAACCGAGGGACCATAACCAGGATCATACTGGTGACAGCAGTCATCAGAACAATGATAACCAGCGAAGAAAGAAGAATACGGGCAAAGGTGGTAACCACTCTGGTGGTAATCACGGCCATGAGAATAGAAGAAGTGAGTTGGGAGGAGATTTTAAAAAGAGGAGATTCAACAACGACCATGTGAAGACGTCAGCACCAGCAACAACTGGTTCCAAGGGAGGAGAAAGACCACCGGTCGTATGTTACAAATGTGGAAAAGAGGGACATATCAGCCCAAACTGCCCACAACAGTTCAAGGTATGCTATAATTGTGGAAAGGAAGGACATATCGCTCGAGAGTGTACGGTAGCGAAACCAATTCCAGCGGGGATGGTGATTCAAAAGGCTGTCCCAGAAAATTCAAAGTCAACGATTTCTGGAAGAGCGTTTGTCGTGACCGGTCAAAATGCGAGGAACACGAACGAAGTTAGCACGGGTTAGTTAATTATAATTCTTGCGAAGTTTATACCTTACTAGGTACCGGTTCTACCTATTCTTTTATCTCTCTTGTTGCGCTCAACGTTTGAACTTGACTACGGAGAAATTAGATATTGACCTATTTATGGAGACTCTGTTTGGAGAAACTTTCATTACATCCGTTGTTTAGAAATCTTGCTTGATTCAAGTTGGCACTATCACATTACCTGTTAACCTTATTTCTATAGAGATATTTGCTTTTGATGTGATTTTAAGGTTAACTACTCATCATGCCAAAATTAATTGCTTTTGTAAGGTTGTTAGTTTTCATATTCCTAAGCAACCTGATATTCGAACTCAAGCAATCAAACCATTGAAGTCAAACATTTTTATATCAAGCCATGAAGTCATTCGTTTATTGAAAAATGGATGTCATGTTTCTTAGCCCATGGACTTGAACAAAAATACGTCAGATTTGAATGATATTTCTGTTGTTAGTAAATTTCCTGATGTATTTCCTGAAGAATTTCTTGGCTTACTCCCAGAGCGTGATATTAAATTTTGTATCGACTTTGAATCCGGTACAAAACCCATTTCTAAAATCTCATATCGAATGGCTCATATTGAACTTCAGGAGTTAAAAACCCAACTGTAGAAGTTGATACCCGAGCCTTTATCTGGTGACTTTCTTTGTGGAATACACCGAAGCCAGACTCTTTGTAGGGGACGCCATATTCGTGCGATAGTAAACTGATAGGTGTTATTGTAACGTGCTATCCAAGGTTGGGATATGAGTCACAGTTGGGAACCACCTAAGTCGATAATCGAAATACGTAGCTTTCTGGGCTTAGTTGGTTATTATCGGAGATTCGTTGAAGGATATTCTCGAATCGCTACTTCATTAACGCAGCTGACTTGTAGAGATACAAAATTTGAATGGAGTAAGGAATGTGGGAAGAGCTTCGAAGAACTTAAGAGGAGACTCATTTCAGCACATGTTCTGACCATGCCATCTTGGAAAAGCGAACGTGGCAGCTGACGTGTTGAGTAGAAGATCGTATACAAGTACGAGTACGATATTGTCAAAGACTAATTTCGTATAATTTATAAATAATAGAGATGGAGATGAAAACTCTAGGTATCCACGTGATGATATAAGAGTATAATCGACTTTAATCGATAAAGTTAAAGCTGTTCAAGCTACACACCGGAGCTGGTGAATATGAAGAAGCAGGTACAAGGAGTTGTTATTTCAAAAGCGAGAAATGGCGATGTGAGCAAAGCTCAAACCTTCGATTTATTAATCCATTTAAAATTCTCGATCGAATAGGAACTGTGGCCTATAGACTCGTTTTATCGCCAAGTATGTCGCGTGTTTATAACGATTTTTTTGTACCGATGTGGACGACTCGAACCATGTTATTGAGTTAGAACCGGACGAAATAGCTGAAGACCTAACGTACAAAGAGGTACCTGTCAAGATGTTGGATGGGAAGAAGCATGTTCTACGCACGAAGGTCATACCACAAGTTAAAATTTTGTGGAGAAATCATGCTATAGAGGAAATGACATTGGAGTTGGAAACGGAAATGAAAGCGAGGTATCTTTACCTTTTCGAAACACCAGTTACGTACGTCAATTTCGAGGACGAAATTTCATAAGGAGGGGAGGTTGTAAGACCCCAAATTATTAATAAATGAAATTTATTTTCCTCTATTTATTTTTGAAATAGTAAGGGTGAATTTGATTAATGTGGTTAGTTATGGGTAAAATGCGCAAATATTTTAAATAAGCAGGTGGTTATAAAATATTCATTGCTGTCGGGGAATATTCGTTTGGTCGTGGAATATTCTTGCTGTCGGGGAATATTCGTGCGACGGCGCAGTCTTTTGTGGGCCCCATAACGGAAAGCGATTGGATGAAGAAAACGACAAGTATAAGTTGTTTATAAATGACGGCGTAGTTGTGACCGTTAATACTGTTGGAATACTCGGTGGTTAAAACATAGTAATACGCGTTGTTGCACAGTAGCACACGGTATTGCACCAATTATTGATTCTTACGTAAGAAGGCATGGTTACAGTAATTACTGTTCAGTATTTTATGTTATTGATTCAATAATTGCTGCATTGATATTTTATATTACTGTTGTTTCAATAATTGTCATTACACAGTATTTTCCATTATCGAAGCAATAATTCATATTATCTGAATAATATTATTTGATAACATTATTGGCAATGTCTAGAAAGTTCTGTCTAAGGAGAGGTTTGGTCACCTAATTGCGCGCCAGTAAGGAGAAATCTTTATTGGAAAGCCCCCTCTTTCCTGGGAACGGCCTGGTTGCCAGTACTGTGATTCTGTAATATTATTTGTGAATAATTAATTATTGATTTATATGATGAGGAAAATATTGAATTTATGTGGATATAGATGGACAAAATTTTTAATGTGACAATTGTTGAAAATTAATATTTTATCTTTTTCTGATAAAATAATTCATTTAAATATATTATTTTAATAATATATTAACGGTGATATTTTTATAATGAATGTGGGATATATGAGTATATGAGGAGGAAGAGTATTTTTGTGGCATTAAATGTTTAACACAGATTTTGTGTGTCGGTAGACCTATTTCTTGACTGAAAATTTGATTATAGCCTGTAAAATCGCTCGTTTGTTGATTTTGGCCAATTTCTGTTTAGAATTTGGAAAAACTTTCTTCTGCAAAGTTGTAGAGAATTGAATTTCCTATTAAAAAAAGCGAGATTCGAATTTTCTGGCAAAAGGGCTATTTATTATGAATTATTGAAGTTCCGGGGTTCCGAAATAATTGATTTTTGGAAGTTTAAAATATTTTTAATAATAAAAACGTTTTTTTTACTTCTTCTAGAAGGGAGCATGTGGTTTGTATTCAAATTTGCAGATTCTAAGAATGCGTAGAAAATTTTTATATATATTATTTTATTAAATTTTCTGCTTTGGTGTTCTAAGCAATTTCCTATAAATAGGTGCTTAGGTTAGAATTGAAAATCACACCAGAAACTGAAGTTTTCTCTCTCTATATTATCGAGCGTATTCTTGTGAGTATTTTGAGTATACTTTGAGTATTGCTATACGGTGCAAGTTCAAGTCAGAGCCTATATTCGGTGTTTCAACTAGAAGTACTGTCTTTCGAGGTAAGGGATGTTATTTTCTTCTCAAATGATATTATTTCTTCAATATCATTATGTTGAAATGTTGGTTGAAACTTTTTTATCAAATTTGAAACTTTTTCATATCGGGGTTACTATTCATGAGTTACTATTCACGAGTTACTATTCATGAGTTACTATTCACGAGTTACTATTCACGAGTACTATTCACGAAACGTGAAGATGTTTTTTTGTGAAATTACTATCTTTTGGTGTCGGAGTTATTATTCATGTATACGACACTATTCACGTATACGACACTATTCACGAATACGACACTATTCACCGAAAAAATGAAATTTCATCTTTTTGTCCAAAATATCTATTCTGGATACTAGTTTTGATTGGATCTATGTTATGATCATTCTTGAATTTTACTTCAGTATGATTATTTATGAAGTATTTTTGAACTCGGATTGTTTAGAGTACGAATCCTTAATACTTGTTATTTTGTTTCACTGGATTCGTTTTCTTTAAAATATTTTTCATCATCCTCAGTCCTAAATGATGGCGATACTGAATATCTTTGGCCTGTAGTGCAAAGATGGTTGATTTTATTATGAATATCTTTGGCCCGTAGTGCAAAGATGTACAGGTGTTGAGATGAACATGAATAATTGATGAATATCTTTGGCCCGTAGTGCAAAGATAAACAGGTGTTGAGATGAACATGACCAACTGATGAATATCTTTGGCCTGTAGTGCAAAGATGAATATTTGATTTGATTTGAGATATATATTGATTGATGTTACAGGGATAAAATATTGATGATGGACTTTTAAATTCATAGATGTTAGTAGATTTTATTCTCTACTTAACTCTTCTAATGAATTGTTGTTTCCGCTGCAGTTGTTGATCTAAAACTTGTTGTCTATTGTATTCTATCAGATTTTTCCCTGTTGAAGACTAAGGATAATTTGTTGTACATTATCTTAGTCATAATATTCTTTACTGGGCTAGTTGAGCTCACCCTTTTCCTTGTTGTTCCATTTTTCTTCTTCTCAGTAGACGAGAATGTAGCGAGTACGAGTCGGGGTATGGAATGAAGGTTCTAGAGAGAGTTGTTTAGTAGTCCTCACCATTTTTTGTAAAATTATGTATCAATAATTATGATGGGGATTTATTTGTATGTGGATATTGTCTAGACAACAATAGTTTATATGTTGTAATAATAAAGTTGTAGTTATTTCTGTACCATGTATTTGGCGACTCAGAATGGGTTGGATGGAATGGACCTATTTTGGGGCTGTCACAGTTGGTATCAGAGATTAGGGATATGATCTCTGGCGGAGATCGGAGAATAGAACTAGGAGGGGAGAGACGAGTAAATCCTTCGCTAGTGTGTCCTACCTAAGCTTATTTGTTGGTTGGTCATAATATAGGGATATTATGTGATTTATTGATTTCCTTAATTAACCCTTGTTTTATGACAGTATTTGAGAATGTCGACTGAGAATATTAACAGTGGAGTAAATGAGACCGTGGAGATGCATGTACTTTCCAACGATGAGAACGTGCAACAGGCTGGCAATGTTCCTCCTGTGAACAACGCCACTGAGCAGACGATGAACGACGGGATGTTTAGAAGCTTTTTGCAGTTCATGCAAAACCAGACGAGGGAGACTCGTGTTCAAAATACAGGAGGAAATGATAGCAATTCACGTGTGGTCACAGCCAAGCAGTTCAAAGAGTTGGGACCACCAGAATTCTGGGGAAAGCCGGATCCGATCATGGCGGAAACGTGGGTCAAGCAAATTACCAAGATATTCGATGTCTTGGGATGCACGGAGGAACAGAAGGTTTCATTCGCCACCTTTATGTTCCGTGGCGAGGCAGACTACTGGTGGGAGTCTGTGAAGCGTACACATCCAGCCGCATTCAGCATGTCATGGGAGACGTTTCAGAAACTTTTCAACGAAAAATACTTTCCTGAAAGTATTCGCCATATGAAGGAAGTAGAGTTTATTAGACTAGAGCAAAATAACATGACGGTATCCCAGTACGAGGCGAAGTTCGCGGAGTTATCCAGGTTTGCACCTCATTTGGTGGAGAATGAGGAACGTATGACGCGGATGTTTCTGAGAGGTTTGAAACCCGGTATACGCCAGTATCTCATTTCTCATAAATTTTCTCTCTATTCAGATGTTGTAAACAGGGCTCAGTTGTTAGAGCGAGATAACGAGTACGTTCAACCGAGGGACCATAACCAGGATCATACTGGTGACAGCAGTCATCAGAACAATGATAACCAGCGAAGAAAGAAGAATACGGGCAAAGGTGGTAACCACTCTAGTGGTAATCACGGCCATGAGAATAGAAGAAGTGAGTTGGGAGGAGATTTTAAAAAGAGGAGATTCAACAACGACCATGTGAAGACGTCAGCACCAGCAGCAACTGGTTCCAAGGGAGGAGAAAGACCACCGGTCGTATGTTACAAATGTGGAAAAGAGGGACATATCAGCCCAAACTGCCCACAACAGTTCAAGGTATGCTATAATTGTGGAAAGGAAGGACATATCGCTCGAGAGTGTACGGTAGCGAAACCAATTCCAGCGGGGATGGTGATTCAAAAGGCTGTCCCAGAAAATTCAAAGTCAACGATTTCTGGAAGAGCGTTTGTCGTGACCGGTCAAAATGCGAGGAACACGAACGAAGTTAGCACGGGTTAGTTAATTATAATTCTTGCGAAGTTTATACCTTACTAGGTACCGGTTCTACCTATTCTTTTATCTCTCTTGTTTGCGCTCAACGTTTGAACTTGACTACGGAGAAATTAGACATTGACCTATTTATGGAGACTCCGTTTGGAGAAACTTTCATTACATCCGTTGTTTAGAAATCTTGCTTGATTCAAGTTGGCACTATCACATTACCTGTTAACCTTATTTCTATAGAGATATTTGCTTTCGATGTGATTTTAAGGTTAACTACTCATCATGCCAAAATTAATTGCTTTTGTAAGGTTGTTAGTTTTTATATTCCTAAGCAACCTGATATTCGAACTCAAGCAATCAAACCATTGAAGTCAAACATTTTTATATCAAGCCATGAAGTCATTCGTTTATTGAAAAATGGATGTCATGTTTTCTTAGCCCATGGACTTGAACAAAAATACGTCAGATTTGAATGATATTTCTGTTGTTAGTAAATTTCCTGATGTATTTCCTGAAGAATTTCTTGGCTTACTCCCAGAGCGTGATATTAAATTTTGTATCGACTTTGAATCCGGTACAAAACCCATTTCTAAAATCTCATATCGAATGGCTCATATTGAACTTCAGGTGTTAAAAACCCAACTGTAGAAGTTGATACCCGAGCCTTTATCTGGTGACTTTCTTTGTGGAATACACCGAAGCCAGACTCTTTGTAGGGGACGCCATATTCGTGCGATAGTAAACTGATAGGTGTTATTGTAACGTGCTATCCAAGGTTGGGATATGAGTCACAATTGGGAACCACCTAAGTCGATAATCAAAATACGTAGCTTTCTGGGCTTAGTTGGTTATTATCGGAGATTCGTTGAAGGATATTCTCGAATCGCTACTTCATTAACGCAGCTGACTTGTAGAGATACAAAATTTGAATGGAGTAAGGAATGTGGGAAGAGCTTCGAAGAACTTAAGAGGAGACTCATTTCAGCACATGTTCTGACCATGCCATCCTGGAAAAGCGAACGTGGCAGCTGACGTGTTGAGTAGAAGATCATATACAAGTACGAGTACGATATTGTCAAAGACTAATTTCGTATAATTTATAAATAATAGAGATGGAGATGAAAACTCTAGGTATGCACGTGATGATATAAGAGTATAATCGACTTTAATCGATAAAGTTAAAGCTGTTTAAGCTACACACCGGAGCTGGTGAATATGAAGAAGCAGGTACAAGGAGTTGTTATTTCAAAAGCGAGAAATGGCGATGTGAGCAAAGCTCAAACCTTCGATTTATTAATCCATTTAAAATTCTCGATCGAATAGGAACTGTGGCCTATAGACTCGTTTTATCGCCAAGTATGTCGCGTGTTTATAACGTTTTTTTTGTACCGATGTGGACGACTCGAACCATGTTATTGAGTTAGAACCGGACGAAATAGCTAAAGACTTAACGTACAAAGAGGTACCTGTCAAGATGTTGGATGGGAAGAAGCATGTCCTACGCACGAAGGTCATACCACAAGTTAAAATTTTGTGGAGAAATCATGCTATAGAGGAAATGACATTGGAGTTGGAAACGGAAATGAAAGCGAGGTATCTTTACCTTTTCGAAACACCAGTTACGTACGTCATTTTCGAGGGCGAAATTTCATAAGGAGGGGAGGTTGTAAGACCCCAAATTATTAATAAATGAAATTTATTTTCCTCTATTTATTTTTGAAATAGTAAGGGTGAATTTGATTAATGTGGTTAGTTATGGGTAAAATGCGCAAATATTATAAATAAGCAGGTGGTTATAAAATATTCATTGCTGTCGGGGAATATTCGTTTGGTCGTGGAATATTCTTGCTGTCGGGGAATATTCGTGCGACGGCGCAGTCTTTTGTGGGCCCCATAACGGAAAGCGATTGGATGAAGAAAACGACAAGTATAAGTTGTTTATAAATAACGGCGTAGTTGTGACCGTTAATACTGTTGGAATACCCGGTGGTTAAAACATAGTAATACGCGTTGTTGCACAGTAGCACACGGTATTGCACCAATTATTGATTCTTACGTAAGAAGGCATGGTTACAGTAATTACTGTTCAGTATTTTATGTTATTGATTCAATAATTGCTGCATTGATATTTTATATTACTGTTGTTTCAATAATTGTCATTACACAGTATTTTCCATTATCGAAGCAATAATTCATATTATCTGAATAATATTATTTGATAACATTATTGGCAATGTCTAGAAAGTTCTGTCTAAGGAGAGGTTTGGTCACCTAATTGCGCGCCAGTAAGGAGAAATCTTTATTGGAAAGCCCCCTCTTTCCTGGGAACGGCCTGGTTGCCAGTACTGTGATTCTATAATATTATTTGTGAATAATTAATTATTGATTTATATGATGAGGAAAATATTGAATTTATGTGGATATAGATGGACAAAATTTTTAATGTGACAATTGTTGAAAATTAATATTTTATCTTTTTCTGATAAAATAATTCATTTAAATATATTATTTTAATAATATATTAACGGTGATATTTTTATAATGAATGTGGGATATATGAGTATATGAGGAGGAAGAGTATTTTTGTGGCATTAAATGTTTAACACAGATTTTGTGTGTCGGTAGACCTATTTCTTGACTGAAAATTTGATTATAGCCTGTAAAATCGCTCGTTTGTTGATTTTGGCCAATTTTTGTTTGGAATTTGGAAAAATTTTCTTCTGCAAAGTTGTAGAGAATTGAATTTCCTATTAAAAATCGCGAGATTCGAATTTTCTGGCAAAAGGGCTATTTATTATGAATTATTGAAGTTCCGGGGTTCCGAAATAATTGATTTTTGGAAGTTTAAAATATTTTTAATAATAAAAACGTTTTTTTTACTTCTTCTAGAAGGGAGCATGTGGTTTGTATTCAAATTTGCAGATTCTAAGAATGCGTAGAAAATTTTTATATATATTATTTTATTAAATTTTCTGCTTTGGTGTTCTAAGCAATTTCCTATAAATAGGTGCTTAGGTTAGAATTGAAAATCACACCAGAAACTGAAGTTTTCTCTCTCTATATTATCGAGCGTATTCTTGTGAGTATTTTGAGTATACTTTGAGTATTGCTATACGGTGCAAGTTCAAGTCAGAGCCTATATTCGGTGTTTCAACTAGAAGTACTGTCTTTCGAGGTAAGGGATGTTATTTTCTTCTCAAATGATATTATTTCTTCAATATCATTATGTTGAAATGTTGGTTGAAACTTTTTTATCAAATTTGAAACTTTTTCATATCGGGGTTACTATTCATGAGTTACTATCCATGAGTTACTATTCACGAGTTACTATTCACGAGTACTATTCACGAAACGTGAAGATGTTTTTTTGTGAAATTACTATCTTTTGGTGTCGGAGTTATTATTCATGTATACGACACTATTCACGTATACGACACTATTCACGAATACGACACTATTCACCGAAAAAATGAAATTTCATCTTTTTGTCCAAAATATCTATTCTGGATACTAGCTTTGATTGGATCTATGTTATGATCATTCTTGAATTTTACTTCAGTATGATTATTTATGAAGTATTTTTGAACTCGGATTGTTTAGAGTACGAATCCTTAATACTTGTTATTTTGTTTCACTGGATTCGTTTTCTTTAAAATATTTTTCATCATCCTCAGTCCTAAATGATGGCGATACTGAATATCTTTGGCCTGTAGTGCAAAGATGGTTGATTTTATTATGAATATCTTTGGCCCGTAGTGCAAAGATGTACAGGTGTTGAGATGAACATGAATAATTGATGAATATCTTTGGCCCGTAGTGCAAAGATGAACAGGTGTTGAGATGAACATGACCAACTGATGAATATCTTTGGCCTGTAGTGCAAAGATGAATATTTGATTTGATTTGATTTGAGATATATATTGATTGATGTTACAGGGATAAAATATTGATGATGGACTTTTAAATTCATAGATGTTAGTAGATTTTATTCTCTACTTAACTCTTCTAATGAATTGTTGTTTCCGCTGCAGTTGTTGATCTAAAACTTGTTGTCTATTGTATTCTATCAGATTTTTCCCTGTTGAAGACTAAGGATAATTTGTTGTACATTATCTTAGTCATAATATTCTTTACTGGGCTAGTTGAGCTCACCCTTTTCCTTGTTGTTCCATTTTTCTTCTTCTCAGTAGACGAGAATGTAGCGAGTACGAGTCGGGGTATGGAATGAAGGTTCTAGAGAGAGTTGTTTAGTAGTCCTCACCATTTTTTGTAAAATTATGTATCAATAATTATGATGGGGATTTATTTGTATGTGGATATTGTCTAGACAACAATAGTTTATATGTTGTAATAATAAAGTTGTAGTTATTTCTGTACCATGTATTTGGCGACTCAGAATGGGTTGGATGGAATGGACCTATTTTGGGGCTGTCACAGTTGGTATCAGAGCTTAGGGATATGATCTCTGGCGGAGATCGGAGAATAGAACTAGGAGAGGAGAGACGAGTAAATCCTTCGCTAGTGTGTCCTACCTAAGCTTATTTGTTGGTTGGTCATAATATAGGGATATTATGTGATTTATTGATTTCCTTAATTAACCCTTGTTTTATGACAGTATTTGAGAATGTCGACTGAGAATATTAACAGTGGAGTAAATGAGACCGTGGAGATGCATGTACTTTCCAACGAGGAGAACGTGCAACAGGCTGGCAATGTTCCTCCTGTGAACAACGCCACTGAGCAGACGATGAACGACGGGATGTTTAGAAGCTTTTTACAGTTCATGCAAAACCAGACGAGGGAGACTCGTGTTCAAAATACAGGAGGAAATGATAGCAATTCACGTGTGGTCACAGCCAAGCAGTTCAAAGAGTTGGGACCACCAGAATTCTGGGGAAAGCCGGATCCGATCATGGCGGAAACGTGGGTCAAGCAAATTACCAAGATATTCGATGTCTTGGGATGCACGGAGGAACAGAAGGTTTCATTCGCCACCTTTATGTTCCATGGCGAGGCAGACTACTGGTGGGAGTCTGTGAAGCGTACACATCCAGCCGTATTCAGCATGTCATGGGAGACGTTTCAGAAACTTTTCAACGAAAAATACTTTCCTGAAAGTATTCGCCATATGAAGGAAGTGGAGTTTATTAGACTAGAGCAAAATAACATGACGGTATCCCAGTACGAGGCGAAGTTCGCGGAGTTATCCAGGTTTGCACCTCATTTGGTGGAGAATGAGGAACGTATGACGCGGATGTTTCTGAGAGGTTTGAAACCCGGTATACGCCAGTATCTCATTTCTCATAAATTTTCTCTCTATTCAGATGTTGTAAACAGGGCTCAGTTGTTAGAGCGAGATAACGAGTACGTTCAACCGAGGGACCATAACCAGGATCATACTGGTGACAGCAGTCATCAGAACAATGATAACCAGCGAAGAAAGAAGAATACAGGCAAAGGTGGTAACCACTCTGGTGGTAATCACGGCCATGAGAATAGAAGAAGTGAGTTGGGAGGAGATTTTAAAAAGAGGAGATTCAACAACGACCATGTGAAGACGTCAGCACCAGCAGCAACTGGTTCCAAGGGAGGAGAAAGACCACCGGTCGTATGTTACAAATGTGGAAAAGAGGGACATATCAGCCCAAACTGCCCACAACAGTTCAAGGTATGCTATAATTGTGGAAAGGAATGACATATCACTCGAGAGTGTACGGTAGCGAAACCAATTCCAGCGGGGATGGTGATTCAAAAGGCTATCCCAGAAAATTCAAAGTCAACGATTTCTGGAAGAGCGTTTTTCGTGACCGGTCAAAATGCGAGGAACACGAACGAAGTTAGCACGGGTTAGTTAATTATAATTCTTGCGAAGTTTATACCTTACTAGGTACCGGTTCTACCTATTCTTTTATCTCTCTTGTTTGCGCTCAACGTTTGAACTTGACTACGGAGAAATTAGACTTTGACCTATTTGGGGAAGGGTATGAGACTTATCGGGAGAAGGCTAAGGCAAAGCTGATGGCTACTGGGCTCGATATCTCCATCCTTGACTCTTCTGATGACGAGTCTGGAGCCGAAGACGATTCCCCTGCAGAGTAGATACTTAGGATTTTTTTTTGAATGTACTTTGCCCGAATCGTAGGCGATTGGGTTTGTAAAATTTTTCTAAAGTATAAATGAGATATACTTTTGGCCCCTGAATGTTTCTTATCAGTTTTACTTATGACTAATCTCGATCAATTATGTCCACCCGAACCTTCTGATCGGATTGTCCTTAGAGTTTATCTGATCTTGAAGGGTCCAAAAGTTATACTCGGGACTTATCTCGATCAGTGGTGTCTTTCCGAACCTATTGATCGGATGGTACCCGAGATCTGTACTTTAAGAATTTATTGAACTCTCGGTCAGTTATGCTGTGGGACTTATCTCGATCAGTGGTATCTCTCCGAACCTCTTGATCGGATAGTATCTGAAGTGTGTCTGTTCGGGTAATAATGAAATATATGCATATAGATGAAGTTAAATATTGACAGGAATAAAAACTTTCATTTATATCCTTTAGATTGAATCGCTTACATGGGTAAGAATAAGAATAACATAACTATCACTGGTAAAACTTTCTAAGTCTTCCAGCGTGCCATGTATTTTTTATTTCCGAACCGTCCATTGCTCGAAGTCGGTATGTTCCTGGCTTCGGCACTCCTACCACCTCATAAGGCCCCTCCTAGTTAGGCATTAACTTGTCAGGATGACCCCTGCTCCGCTGACATCCGAAGTTGACGATCCATCCACGTATAAAGTCCATGCGGTCTGTCCTGGTTGTTTTTCGGCCACTATACTCACCTCTGATTCGGTGAAAGAACACTCTACCACGAAGTCTGCCAGCGCCTGCCCTTTGATAGCCGTTCGAGGATGATATTCTATAGCAAACTGTGTTGGCTCCATCGCCCATGCGGCCAACCGACCTGAAACCTCGGGCTTGTGCAAAATCTTCTTCAAAGGCTGATCCGTGTAGACCACTATCAAACGACACTGGAAATAGTGCCTGAGTTTTCTACTGGCAATTATGAGTGCGTAGTCAAACTTTTCCAGGCTCGGGTATCTCGTCTCTGCGTCCCGAAGAACATGGCTAACATAATATACAGGGAATTGCTTTCCTCCCTTATCTGTTACCAGCGCTGCGACGCCCCCAAAATTAGGTATACATCACCCATCTTGGGTCGTCAGATACATGGTACATAATTCAAATACAACTTACTAATACAACTGTCGTGTACAATACGGCAAAACATAACTGTGAGTTTGAATACAATTATTGTCTACTAAAGATTATACAAACTCAAAAAGAGTCCTTATTACAATTATTAATACACTATTTCACAGAATAGTGAGGACTACTAATGCTATCCTCTGGACCGTCACTCCGTTCCCCGACTAGTCCCTGCTATGTTCTCATTTCCTGAAGAGAACAGTGAAAGAAAGGGTGAGCTCAACTAGCCCAGTAAGAAATATTATGACTAAGATAATGCAGAATAAATTATCATTAGCCTCAAACAATGTTAAACTGATAAAATACAATAGACATCAAGTTTAACTACAGCGGAACAAGCAATCCATTAAAAGAGTCAAGTAGAGAATAGAATCTACTATCTTTTATGATTTAAAAAGTTTTTCATCACTTTTATCGCTGAGACTCAGCTCAATAAATAATCCACATCATTAAATCATCCCTGCACTACAGGCCAAGGATATTCTTTAGTATCACGACCACGAATTATCCATGCACTACGGCTTAAGATAATCATGTTTTCATCAACGGTCCTGATCATGCCATAAAACAATTCATCTTTGCTCCACGGCCAAAGAGAATCCATAGCCATAATCATACCAAAAACTGTCCTTCAATGCACTACGGGCCAATGAGGACTTTTAATTTTCACATCATTTATAATATTACGGTCATGATTATACCGAATAATCTTTGGTCATAATCATACCAAGTCCATCTATGCATTACAGGCCACAGATGACTTTCAATAAATATAAATATGAGGATGATGGCAATGATATAAGAATTCAATAAAACAAGTTCAAGAATTAATTTGTCCAAGAACTACTAACGTCCAAATTGTCCACATGATACTGCTTTGTAGAGTAAAATTCAAGAATGATCAGAAGAATATTTCCATGAAAAGATACTGGATGAAGCGCAAATATCAAGGATATTCTACTAATTTCATGGAGTATAGAAGTCAAAACTTTAACCAACTGAGTATAATAAAGAATGGAATAACAAAAGAAATTACCATGCATGCGGTACTTCGCATCGACAGGTTATTCCAACAGAATAATAATAACGGAATCAGGTCAGGCAAAATTTGCACCGACAGGATGTTCCAACAGAATAATAAAGACGGAACCAGGTCCGGCGTATAGCACAGACAGGATATTCCGACAGAATAATAATAAAGACTGAACCAGGTTCGGTGTAAAACACACAGACAGGATGTTCTAACGAAATAATAATAAAGACAGAACCAGGTCCTGTGTAAAACACACAGACAGGATGTTCCAACGGAATAATAATAAAGACGTAACCAGGTCCGGTGTAAAACACACAACAGGATGTTCCAACGGAATAATAATAAAGACGGAACCAGGTCCGGTGTAAAACACACAGACAGAATGTTCCAACAGAATAATAGAAGAATGTCACCAAGTATAGGGTAGACCGCGTGTACAGGTTATTCCAACAGAATAATAAGAAATGGAATAACAACAGTTCTCTTCATGAATAAGAAAGAATAACACTCCTTACCGTAACAGAAACTGGATATAGGAAAAGAAAAGTTAAGTAGCAAAAAGCTTTTCTTCTATCTCTCTATAGTTTCTCTCTCTAGAGTTCAGTGAATTCGTAAGAAAATAATGAAGGAATGAGCTTCTATTTATAGGAAAATGGGATGCATAGTAACTAATCCATGAACGGTCCAGAATGATTTACTTTAATCTTACGGTCCATATTTAGAGAAAAATCTTTTAAATAAAATATAATATATTCTATTTATATAAAAAGATTTTTACTATGCAAATACTATGCAGCACTATACAAAACACTATGTAACACTATGCATAATAAAATATAATATATTCTATTTATAGAATAACTTTAATAAAGTATTCTGTTTTATATAAAAAGATGTTTCTGTTTTATTACGTTAATAATACGAATAAAACAAAACGTCATCATCGCTATAATAATTCATATTATTAATCGACAATAATTGAATCAAACTGAGCGACTTCTCACATAAATATCAATAATCAATACCGTGTGCTACTATGCAACAACGCGTATTACTGTACTTTTACTACCCAGTAGTTCAACAGTATCAACGGTAAAACTTCCGCCATTATTTTCAATAAAATATTTTTGTAGTTTTCTCAATCCGACAATAATTCCGTTGTGGGGTCCACCAATAATTGTTCCGTCGTACGAATATTTTCCGACACAAAGAATATTCCCTGACCAATCAAATATAATATAACAACTTGCATACTTTGCAAAATTTATAAATACTACCCATAACTATAATATTATCTCAGATTCACACCATAATATAAAAAAATTATTTCGAGAAAATTAATTCTTTATTCATAAAATCTGGGGTTTCATAAGCGCCGCCCCTACTGCCATCGGTCTGGCAGCCAAATATAGGTATAAAGGTTCTGAGAGGGTCGGTTTCATTAATAATGGCGTCGTGCTCAGGTACCTCTTGATCTCCTGGAACGCGTCTTCGCATTCCGAAGTCCACTGGAAACTCTTATCATTTTTCGGACCTTTTAGAGTGTCAAAAAAGGGGAGACATCTCTCAGCTGACCTTGACACGAATCTCCGAAGGGCATCTATTCGGCCCGTCAACCTTTGGACAACTTTGTATGTCTTCGGAGATTTCATGTCTAAGATCGCCGAGATCTTTGCCGGGTTGGCCTCAATTCCCCTCTTACTGACCCAGTATCCCAGAAATTTTCCTGAACCCAATCCGAATGTGCATTTGGTCGGGTTCAGTCTTAGTTTGTGTTGCCTTACTGTTTCGAAGCAGTCTGCTAAATTCTCCAGATGATCCCGGACTGACATGTTCTTGACGATCATGTCGTCCACGTACACTTCCATACTTCGCCCCAGTTGTTTCCTAAATACGAAGTTCATCATCCGATGATAGGTTGCCCCTGCGTTCAGCAGTCCGAAAGTCATCTTCCGGTACGCATATATAGCCCGATGTGTGATGAAACTGGTCTTCGGGATATCTTCCTTATGCATCGAGATTTGGTGATATCCCGAAAAAGCGTCCATGAAGCTTAACATTCCGTACCCCGAAGTGGCATCAATTAGCTGGTCTATGTTGGGTAAGGGATAGAAATCTTTAGGGCATGCCTTATTCAGGTTCGTGTAATCGATGCACATCCTCCACTTCTCATTTTACTTCTGAACCAATACCACATTCGCTAGCCACTCGGGATAGTCGATCTCAAAGATGAACCCTGCCTATAACAGTTTCGTAACCTCTTCGTCTATGATCTTCTGTCTTTCCGGGGCGAAGGTCCTTCTTTTCTGTATCACCGGCTTCCTCTTTGGGTCAGTATGAAGCCTATGCAATGCTATTATTTTGCTTACCTCGGGCATGTCGCTGGGTTCCCAAGCGAAGATGTCGGCGTACACCCGAAGCAATTCCACCAGACCCGTTAGCAGCTGTTTGGTTAATCCCGCCCCGATTTTGATCAGTTTGTCTAGATTCCCTGGTATTAACTCGACATCCTCAGTTTCCTTTGTCGGTAGGGCCATGGGTTCAGTATTTCCCTCAGTGAACGGCTCTATCTCGATGGTCATTGTCTATTTCTGCTTACTGACCCCGACCCCTGAATAAATCAAGGTATTCCGATAACACCTTCGGGCGATATCGAGATCTCCTTTTACCTCCCCTATCCGGTTCGGTGTTGGGAACTTGATTTTGAAGTGGGGTATAGACGTGAATGCCTGCAGTACCGCTAAAGTAGGTCTTCCCAAGATGGCGTTGTAAGCCGAATCCACTTGTACGACAAAGAATTTTACCATAATTTCTGTCTGTTGAGGGGCCGTGCCGAATCTGACTGGTAACTCTATTGTGCCTGACACATGAACCGGGTCGCCACTGAAACCGTATAATGAGCCCTCTCCTCCCAATTCCATCTTCTTTCCTCCCAACTCCATCCTCTGGTAGGCATGTGTGTAGAGTATGTCGACCGAGGACCCGTTGTCTATCATCATTCTCTTCATGTCCACTGGCCCGACCTGAGCCGTTATCACCAGTGCCCCGTCATGCGGTTCAATGTGATCAGTAGGGTAGTCGTCATCTGAGAAGGAGATGGTCGTGCCTGAATATGGCCTGTCTTTTCTGGGTGAGGAGCCAGCTAGTGACAGTACGGCTTCGAGATGCCCACTCCTCTTCCTACCGGTTACACGCCCTACCGACTCGCCCGATATCACATCAATAACTCCTCGGGCTTGTGGGTTCGGCTGCGACTGTACTTCTCAGGGGAGCTCTCTGTTCTCCTCTTGTGGGGCTTCCGACCCTTCCCTGCCAACTACGTACTATACCAATTGCCCGTTCTGAATGTTCTTTTATATTAAGTCTTTCAAGTTAGTGCAATCTTATGTCGTGTGACCCCGGCTCTGGTGGTACGCACAATACTTGTTCCGACCTCTCTTCCCCGGCTTCGGGATCGTTTGGAATGGTTCGAAAAAGGGCTTGTTTCACATCTCCTCCAGTATCTTAGCCCGATCTGTATTGAGTGCGGTGTACACTTTGTTAACATTTTTGTTTGGGAAGGGTGGTCGTCCACTGCCCGATCCTCCCCCGTTGTAGTTCTTTTTACTGTAACTTTCCGACCTGCCCTGATTATCTGACTTTTGATAACTTTGTTTATCCCGATCTCTGGATTTCTCGTATAATTGGGCTGATGGCTTGAAATTCCCCATCGCCTCCTCGATCGCTATGTGTCCCTCGACCTTGTGGAAGGCTTCTGTTAGGTCGGCCGGGGGGTTGATCACCAGGTCCTTCATCAGCTTCTTTGATTTTCCGATGTCTAGCCCCGTTGTGAAGAATCCCAAGGCTTGTGGGGAATTTAGCTCCGCCACCGACCCCACAGCCTCTCTAAACCTCTTAACATATTGCCCCAGGCTCACATCTTGTCTCTGCCTAACCTGCATGAGGGATGCTGTGATCTTTCCCCGTCTCTTATTACTCCCGAACCGTGCGTGAAACTTTTCCCGAAGGTCCTTCCACGAACTTATCGACCCCGACGCCAAGGTTCCCATTCATTCCCGGGCACTCTTCTTCAGGGTAGTAGCGAACATATGACACTTGGCCGCATCAGAGTGGCCATAATAAGTCATCAACCTGTCATACCCATCAGAATGGTCGTAAGGGTACCCCAGCCCGTCATAAGTCTCCATCGGGGGCATCTTCCTTTTAGGGTCTGCTGTCTCCTGATTAATTTCTGGCGAAAAGGGTGACCCTAAGCAGGCCGAGGGCACCTCCGCTGGGCTCTTGGCCAACAACAGTTTCTCCAATTCAGCCACCCTTTGAGCGAGGGGGTCGGACTCTCCTTCGTGAGGGGACGATCGGGGTCTGTCCCTCTCACGTTCGGGAATCTCGTCTCCCCTCCTCTGTCCAGACCTGCCCGGGTTCGGCCGTCCCTGGAACGGCTTTGGTATCTACTCCTCTCCCTTTCAGCCTCTCCCCTTCCGGGTGACCGAGACCGGTTGCGGAGCCTACGCCTTTTAGAGGATGCCTCTTGCTCCCCGACCACGTTAGCCATTTGTAGTTCTAGCTCCTCCTGCTGAAGACGTAGGGCCATCATGGAATCATTGTTTTGCTGCATCTTTTTTTGCAGGATGAATTCTCTCTGGTCTCGTCTACCTTGGCTACGACTTTTTTCATGCTTCTCTAGTGCTCGTGAGTTAGCTTCGTCCATCCGACTAGCCTGGTTTGGGGTACGTTGGCTTTCGTGAAAGATCCGGCTCCCTCTGATCGTCCTGGATCCTGGAACCCAGTCTGTCCTTCACTGACCCTCTCACTTGAGTGGTCTGGTGCGACCCTCTCAAGTTATATATGTATAACATATCCAAAAATCACAACGATCCAACGGTCGGATTAAAAATTATAACTTACGCAATAGAGCTTTAAGAACACCGATTTGATCTTCTAATACCTAATCCGATAAAATACTGATAAAACACCTCAACATTAATTCTTTCATTTATAACCACATAAATAAATCCATCATTTATATCCGCATCAAATAAATATTTTCTTATAATATAAATTAATAATTAATTATTCACAAATAATATTACAGAATCACAATTATGACAACCAGGTGGTTCCCAGGAAAGAGGGAACTTTCCAATAAAGATTTCTCCTTACTTGTGCACAATTAGGTGACCAAATCTCTCCTTGACAGAACTTTCTAGACATTGTCAATAATGTTATCTAATAATATTATTCAAATAATATGAATTATTAATCTGATAATGGAAAATACTGTGCAGTGATAATTATTGAAATAACAATAATATAAAATATCAACGCAATAATTATTAAATCAATAAAATAAAATATTGAACAGTAAATAATGTAACAATTATTGAGTAGTGTCTTCTTACGTAAGAATTAATAATTCAAAAATACTGTAAAATACCGTGTGCTACTGTGCAACCACGCGTATTACTGTATTTTAACCACCGTATATTCCAACAGTGTTAACGATAACAACTACGTCGTTATTTATAAAAACTCAAACTTGTCTTTTTCTTCATCCGACAGTTATTCTATTATGGGCCCACAAATGACTGTGCCGTCGTACGAATATTCCCCGACAACAAGAATATTCCACGACCTAACGAATATTCCCCAATAGAATGAGTATTTTATAACCACTTGCGTATTTTGAAAATTATATATATATCATCCTTAACTTTAACTTTTTTTTCAATTTAACCATTTACTAAATAATAATTATACGCAAAATTGAATAACAAAGTGCATTGATGGACAGTTGTTGGCATGATCATGACCATTAATGAATACACAAATATCCTTGGCCCGTAGTACATGGATAATTTGTGGTCGTGATACTAAAGAATATCCTTGGCCGTAGTGCAAGGGTGATTTGATGATGTGGATTATTTATTAAGCTGAGTCTCAGCGATAAAAGTGTTGAAAAACCTTTTAAATCATAGAAGATAGTAGATTTTATTCTCTATTTGACTCTTCTAATGGATTGCTTGTTCCGCTGCAGTTAAACTTGATGTTGGTTATATTGTATCAGTTTAACACTGTTGTAGGCTAACAATAATTTATTCGGCATTATCTTAGTCATAATATTTCTTACTGCGCTAGTTGAGCTCACCATTTTGCTTTCATTGTTCTCTTCAGGAAATGAGAACGTAGCCGGGACTAGTCGGGGAACGGAGTGACGGTCCAGATGATAGCATTAGTAGTCCTCACTATTTTGTTAAATAGTGTGATAATATATATAATGAGGACTCCATTGAGTGTGAATATTATCTAGATGACAATATTCTTATTAAAACTCTTAGATTATGTTTTGTCGTATTTTACACGACTATTGTATAATTAAGTTGTATTTGAATTTTATACCATGTATTTGGCGACTCAAGATGGGTGATATATACCTATTTTGGGGGCGTCACAAATAGTGTCGTATACGTGAATAGTATTACAGAATCTATTATTTATATCCGCATCAAATAAATATTTTTTTATCATATAAATTAATAATTAATTATTCACAAATAATATTACAGAATCACAATAATGACAACCAGACAGTTCCCAGGAAAGAGGGGGCTTTCCAATAAGGATTTCTCCTTACTAGACCGCAATTAGGTGACGAAACCTCTCATTGACAGAACTCTCTAAACATTGCCAATAATGTTATCTAATAATATTATTCAAATAATATGAATTATTGATCTGATAATGGGAAAAACTATGCAGTGACAATTATTGAAACAACAATAATCTAAATTAGCAACGCAACAATTATTGAATCAATAACATAAAATATTGAACAGTAATTACTGTAACAATTATTGAGTAGTGCCTTCTTACGTAAGAATCAATAATTCTACAATACTGTACAATACCGTGTGCTACTGTACAACCACGCGTATTACTGTATTTTAACCACCAGGTATTCCAACAGTGTTAACGGTAACAATTACGTCGTTATTTATAAAACTCAAACTTGTCATTTTCTTCATCTAACAATTATTCTGTTATGGGGCCCACAAATGGATGCGCCGTCGTACGAATATTCCCCGAAAACAAGAATATTCCACGACCAAACGAATATTCCCCAACAGAAATGAGTATTTTATAACCACTTGCGTATTTTGAAAATTTTATATATATCACCCTTAACTTTAACTTTTTATCAATTTAACCATTTACTAAATAGGAAAATTGAATACTTTTATTTCATAAAATTCAGGGTCTTACAACGTGTATTATTGTACTTTTAACACTAGGTCTTTCAACAGTTAACGGTAAAACTTTCGTCGTTATTTTTATAAAAAGATATTTTTGTCGTTTTCTCAATCCGACAATAATTCCGTTTTGGGGTCCACCAATGATTGCGTCGTTGTACGAATATTCCTTGTTAAAACGAATATTCCCCGACCAATCAAATATTATATAACAACTTGCTTACTTTGCAAAATTTATAAATATTACCCACAACTATAACATTATTTCAAATTCACATCTTAATATTAAAAATTATATTTATAGAAAAATTTATCTTTATTCATAAAATTTGTGGTCTTACAACTTATCTATATAATTCTTATTATACTTTTATAGTTATATTGCAAACAATAATAATCAGATATTATTAATTAATCACCAAGTTATATTTTCTACCATAACTATTATCAATTAATTAATATAACAATTAACAATTAATATTGGTTATTTGCGCATTTTATTTCATAGTTTATTAACGTCACACACATCACATAATTGTTTCATTTAATTTTTCAAAGTAGAAGAATTAATTTTTCTTCCACTGACCACTATCGCAGCTGCGCCATTTTGTACTGCTGGGACGGCGCAGTTGCGGTGTGCCCTAACAGTGCCAAGAGTGGTTTAGCTTAAGCTAGCGTCAACTTTCATTGATAAACTCGTTTTATACAACATGAATTAACGCCCACAAGAGTGATACTACAAATCTACAAGTGTATTGATTACTTATATGAAATCACATGATCAACACGATTAATCTTCTAGATTCTCATTCTAATTTGCTTAACGAATTTACTCGTTTCACAATATGCCACACAAAACATTTCACAATTCTCATTGTCACTTCACATTTCTTAATACGCATCGATTAAATATGAATCAATTGATTTAATCGACTCACAAAATAATAACACTTATATTCACAGAAATATCATTTCCATTAATATATTCATTTAATAATACGGGAAAATTCTCGGGTATTACATCCTCCCCCTTATAAAAATTTCGTCCCAGAATTGCTACAAGGTTACACAAATAGATGGGGATAATCCCTCATCATCCTATCTTCTAACTCCCATGTTGCCTCCTCGACATCGTGGTTACGCCAAAACACTTTTACAAAAGAAATAATTTTATTCCTTAAGGTTTGCTCCTTCCTATCAAGAATTTGGATAGGAATTTCTTCGTACGCTAAGTTCTTCTCCAGTTGAATGGGTTCGTAAAAAATCACGTGCTTGTAGTCAGGCTTGTACGGATATGTGAAACATGTTATGGATATGTGAAACACGTTATGGATGTGTTCCAACTCAGGTGGTAGTGCAACTTTATATGCTACTTCGCCCACTCGCTTTAGTATCGCGAACGTTCCTATGAATCTTGGACTCAGTTTTCCTTTCTTGCCAAAATGGATCTTTCCCTTCCATGGATATACCTTTAAGAATACAAAATTGCCGACTTCAAAATCTCGATCTTGTTGATGCAAGCCTGCATACATCTTCTGGCAATCTTGAGCTGCTACAAGTCTGGCCCTTATCACTTTTACCACATCCTCGGTTTATTATACTAACTCTGGTCCGAGTATTCGTCGTTCTCCGACTTCATCCTAACATAATGGTATTTTGCACTTCCTTCCGTAAAGAGCTTCATACGGTGGCATGCCGATACTCTCATGGTAACTATTATTATACACAAATTCTACTAAGGGTAGGTGGTCGTCCCAATTTCCCTTGAAGTCCATCATGCAAGTCCTAAGCATGTCCTCTAGCGTTTGTATAGTTCGCTCACTTTGTCCATCTGTCTAAGGGTGATAAGCGCTACTTAACCTTAACTGTGTTCCCAATCTCTCTTGCAAGCTTTTCAAGAATTTTGACGTGAAACGCGGGTCTCGTTCAGAAACAATCGATACCGGCACTCCACGTCGTGAAATAATTTCCATTACGTACAGACTCGTTAACTGATTTAAACTGTAGTGGATCTTGATCGCTAGAAAATGCGCAGTCTTCGTAAGTCGATCTACGATAACCTAAATAGCATCCAAACCTTTCTGCGTGACTGGAAGTCCTACCACGAAATCCATCGTAATATGCTCCCATTTCCATTCTGGGATTTCCAACGGTTATAATAAACCACTCGGCCGCTGATGCTTTGCTTTTATGTGTTGACAAGTCAAACATCTACTAACGTACTCTGCGATTTCTCATTTCAAATTTGGCCACCAAAATTGTTGCTTCAGGTCCCAGTACATCTTTGTGCCTCCCGGATGAATGGAATACATCGTATTATGAGCCTCGTACAAAATCTCCTCTCTTAATTCGGCTACCGCTGGTACCCACACTCTCCCTTCGAATCTTAAGATACCGTCTTTATCTATTCTAAATTTTTCTACCTCATTTTCCGTGATCCTTTTTCTGATTTTCTCATATTCTCCATCTTTCTCTTGTGCTTCCTTTACTTTATCCAACAATGTCGGACAAGCTTCCAGTACAAATAACTTCTCTTTAGACCTCTTCGGTCCCTTTACCTCTATTTCCAATTTCTCCATCTCTCTTATTAACTCCTCCTAAGTCATCAATTGCATCAGTTCATCCCTTCCTTTTCTACTTAGAGCGTTGGCAACTACGTTTGCCTTCCCCGGGTGATAAAGAATATCACAGTCATAATCTTTGATCAATTTTAACCACCTTCTCTAACGCATATTCAAGTCCTTCTGGGTGGAGATGTGAGACCCCAGATTTTATGAATAAAGATTTAATTTTCTCAAAATATTTTTTTAATATTATGTGTTAATGCCAAGTTTAGCCAGCACGTCTAATCACAGAATCCACGCGCTAGAACCTGCACAGTAACAGATCACACAGAAGCTTGACGGCTTGTGCCGCCGGGGGATAGCACCGGTGTGATAATGAGTACAGGCCGTTACAAGGTTTAACAATGGAGGCTAAGTGTTTAGTGCTCAAAAGTATGAATTACCTCATAATGATAACCTAGGCCTTGTATTTATAATACTCACCACCTTAGAATCCTTCTCCCAGTCGGATTGGGACTCCTAGTGTATGGTAGTTACCATAACTTGGGTCCAACACAACCTCCTTAAAAGGTGCAAGTAGAGTCCAACCGCATCACCACCTTTGGAGTTACCTTATATGCATATGAATAGGTACCCAGACTCTGCACGCAGGAGAGCCCACTATGCAGGTCCAATTGGTCCTATAACCCGGTCTGGGCTTCAGCCCAAATGACTCGAAGACCCGACCCCGAACACCACAAAACTGGGTTCGGCTCTGGCCCAGGAGGGCTCAAATGCCGACCCGAACATCTCCAACATCTTTATGGGCTTCGGCCCATCGTCCTCTTAAGCCTTCAGCCCAAATGAGGGTCGGTAAAACGCTCCCGAACATTATGGTATAGATTTGAGATAGTGTTATAGTTGTGGGTAATATTTATAAATTTTGAAAAGTATGCAAGTTGTTGTATAATATTCGATTGGTTGGGAAATATTCTTTTTATCGGGGAATATTCGTACGACGGTACAATCATTGGTGGATCCCACAACAGACTTATTGTCGGATTGAGGAAACGAGAAATATTTTTATGAAAATAACGGCGGAAGTTTTACCGTTAAAACTGTTGAACTACTCGGTAGTAAAAGTACAGTAATACGCATATGTGGTTGTATAGTAGCACACGGTATTGATTATTGATGCTTACGTGAGAAGTCACTCAGTTTTGTTCAATTATTGCTACAGTAATTGCTGCATAGTATCTCACGTTATTTGATTCAATTATTATCGATATTTTATATATTATTGAGACGACGAAGTTATTAATATTATTATTTACAATATTAACGATGTCTAAAAGTTCTGCCAAGGAGAAGTTTGGTCACATAATTGCGCGCCAATAGGGAGAAATCCTTATTAGAAGGCCCCCTCTTTTTTGGAAACGACCTGGTCGATTAATAGTGTGAATTATAATAATGATGATGAGTTTTGTTTTATTAGTATTATTAATGTAATAAAACAGAAAAACTTTTTATATAAAACAGAATACTTTTATAAAGTTATTCGTTTTATTAGACTATAAATAGAATATATAATATTCTATTATGCTTAGTGTTTTGCATAGTAAAATCTTTTTATATAAAACAGAATACTTTTATAAAGTTATTTGTTTTATTAGACAATAATTAGAATATATTATATTTTATTTGCATAGTGTTTCATAGTGCCTGCATAGTATTTTGCATTGTAAAATCTTTTTATATAAAACAGAATACTTTTATAAATTTATTTGTTTTATTAGAGTTTAAATAAAATATATAAATATATATATATATATATATATATATATATATATTTAGAATATATTATATTTTATTGCATAGTGCAGCATAAAATCCTTTCTATTTTCCTATAAATAGGATGCTTAGTTAGAATTGAAAAGCACACCAGAAGTTCAAAGAATTCTTCTATAATCTTGAGCGTATTTCTTTAGAGTTTTAAGAATCTTTGAGCGTAGTACAAGTTTTCTTCAAGAATATCCTCGCCCTACCAGTCGGAATACTCTTCTTTTACGGTAAGGGGTATTATTTCTTTCTTTCATCTTCATGAAGAGAATTTCTGTTATTCCATTCTTTATTTTTATGTTGGAATAACCTGTCTATGCGAAGTACCACATACTTGGTGAAATTCTTCTATTATTCCATTCTTTATTATTATGTTGGAATAACCTGTCTATGCGAAGTACTGCATACATGGTGAAATTCTTCTATTATTCCATTTTTTATTATTATGTTGGAATAACCTGTCTATGCGAAGTACTGCATACATGGTGAAATTCTTCTATTATTCTATTCTTTATTATTATGTTGGAATAACATGTCTATGCGAAGTACTGCATACATGGTGAAATTCTTCTATTATTCCATTCTTTATCATTATGTTGGAATAACCTGTCTATGCAAAGTACTGCATACATGGTGAAATTCTTCTATTATTCCATTCTATATTATTATGTTGGAATAACCTGTCTATGCGAAGTACTGCATACATGGTGAAATTCTTCTATTATTCCATTCTTTATTATTATGTTGGAATAACCTGTCTATGCGAAGTACCGCATACATGGTGAAATTCTTCTATTATTCCATTATTTATTATTTTGTTGGAATATCATGTCTGTGCGTTTACGCCGGACCTGGTTCCATTATTTATTATTCTATCGGAATATCATGTCTTTGCGTTTACGCCGGACCTGGTTCCATTATTTATTATTCTGTCAGAATATCATGTCTGTGCTTTTACGCATGACCTGGTTCCATTCTTTATTATTCTGTTGGAATAACCTATCTGTGTAGTCTATCGCATGAATGGTGATTTCTTCTGTTATTCCATTCTTTAATATTTTTTTGGAATAACCTGTCTATGTGGATTATCACATGCATGGTGAATGATCCTTTGTATTCATTCCTTATTAAAATGTGGAAATGATCTGTCTAAGTGGATTACCGCGTGGCGGATGAAAATCCATTTGCAGTTGCATATATTCTCTTATACCCATTTGGTTAAAGTTTTGACTTCTATACTCCATGAAATTAGTGGAATATCATTGATATTTGCGCTTCATCCAGTATCTTTTTTGGAGATATTCTTCTGAGCATTCTTGATTTTTTACTCCACCAAGCAATATCATGTTGACAATTTGGACGTTATTGGTTCCTGGATAAATTAATTCTTTAACTTGTTTTATTGAATTATTATGTCATTGTCATCATCCTCATGTTTATATTATGTTAAAAGTCATCTGTAACGCCCCAAAAAATCGAACCTTTGTAAATACTTTTAATAATGAATAAAGTAATATTATTTATTATTATTACGTGGATAAGACAAATGTCGTTCTATAACCTAGAAACTCCGAAATGTCGTAGTATTTTAACTACGTGAATGAATTAAAGTGTTTGAATTTCTAAAACGAAAATAAAAGCTTTCCGAGAAATTTTCTGAAAAATACTATTCATAGATTTCTGCTCGGGAATTATTTTTGAATTTTCGAGAAATACATAATGTTATAATATCAAGGTGAGATGGATTATGCAATAATAAACTAAGTATGGAAAACGTAATATTTTGCATGCGGACTTAATTTGGGAATGTTAGGTTTATTAAGCGTTAAAGGAAGAAAGTTGTAATCGGGTGATGTGTAGGCATTATACGAAGTAATGAATGTAAGTATAATACGACGTATTGTACTATTATGTATGAAAAATGAAATAACGTATATTATGAATTAATATACGAGTTAGTATATGAAGAGTATACGTGGGGTATAAATGTTAAGTTGTTTAAGTAAAGGTAATGGACTTGTAGGATTATTAACCTAATAGTATAAGTCCAATAGAAGTGACAATCAAACCCAAGAGTTTGATATATCATGAGTCCAAAGTATGTTAGTACAAGCCCACTAAAGAAGTAGTTAGATTAATTATCAAAGCCCAATGAAAAGCCTTGATCCATGGGTCAAACCAAGTAGAAAATGGGTAAGCTTGATGGGCAAGGTTTATGCCAAGTGATGTGATGAGCAAGTATTGTGGCTAGCAATTTACTTAATGGCTAGGTTATGAATAGTAAGGAGGTGGAATGATGAGGTGGGATGGTTTAAAGTCCATTTTTCCCTAAACTTTTTTGGCCTATAAATACCAAGCTCATTTCAATTTTGTGGGGTGTTTTAATTTCATCCAACTCCTCTCAAATATAAGCTACTTATTTGGTAGAACAAATAAGCACTTTTAAGTCAAAGTTAGATTTTCCAAGAAGAAGAAGTTAGACTTCAAAGGTAATGATCTTTTATCCAATGTTCTTTCATCTCTATTATAATAGGATGATAAGGGAAGTGTTATTAATGAACATGTATGCTAAGATCATGTAATAGGTTAATAAGGAATGAACTTACGCCGAATAATTTGGATAAGCAACTTGAACATTAATAAGTTGCTAGAACCATGAAGAACGTATCATATGCTGTCATATGATGATTAGTATGTTGATTATAGCATGAGAACATTGGTTGGTGGACTTAAGTTCATAGAAAGTCATAAGCATGAGGAATTGTAGTTCATAAGTTAAATAAGTCATTGACTTATGAGAATAAGTCAAAACCTACTTTGTCTATAATTGGTTTAATAAATAACTTGTAATGATCATACGTTGATTAAAATCAATTTAGAATCATTGAGAATGTAGTTTTACCAGAATTCACCCGATTGGACGATAATCGTCGAATCCGTGAAATTCTCGGAATAGAGGTCGTATTTTGAGTTTGAAGTCGGAAACATTGGTTTTCGATGGAGACAAGTCGTATTTGTCATTATAGAGTTGTGGACTCGAAAATGACCGGATTCTGACTTCCGACTTAGAACGAAAAAACGAGCGTTGAACGTTCACGAACGTTTATCGTTTTCGTTAAAAATGAACTAATAGGTGAAATTTTAGCAAATGAAGTCAAACTGATAAAATTCTTACATGAACGCATAGAGTACGTAATTTGTGAACCGTAGGCTTTTGAACAATCCAATTCGGACTTATAACGAAGAAGTTATGAGTCCGGGAATTTCGTAAAGTTGCAAAGATGTAAAAATTTTCTGGTGCACAGAGCTGGCGCCGCGGCGCCAGCCCAAGGCTAAATTGTCACGCCTCAGCGCCAAGGTTGAGCCCTGGCTACTGGAAACTCGCACTGTGGCACGAGATGAAGAGCAATGACCGGCGCTGCGGCGCCAGTCCTAGGGTTTCGACAGACAAGAAAGATTTCAAGTATAGAATGAAAGAGAACTCATTGGTAATGAACTAAGGTGTTAATATAACATTGTTAAGGCATTTTTAGGCACTTAATTTATGATGTTTAAGGTTAATAATCTATTGAAGATGAACGTAATATGAATGGCGTAATGAAAACTGGAAACTCATAATAGTAGATTTAAGTCAGGATTTACATTGAGATGAAGGGTAAGATATAATAGTATACATACTTGATTATATATGACCTAATGTGGTACATTATATGATCATGTGTTGTAGAAACGTAGAGACCTAAAGTGTACTATTGTTAAACAGTAAGTAGACGCTGAAGGCAAGTATTCTAACCCTTGTTCCAGTTCAGTCTGGACAAGTTTTGTAATTCATGTATTCTTTTGCATGAAGTTTTTAACGATGAAGTCTAAAGCCAACTCTTTCGGCTAGACTTATATTATGATTCTGTCAAGCATGATTTATGTTTACCGAGTTATATTGGTATGGTTTTCAATCGAAGACCAAATATGCTAAAATGTTTTTGTCATTTAACGACAGGCACGTGAGGTTGCCACAACTTAAACGTATACACGTTTAATGAATGTAGTGTTGATCAACATAGAGTACTATGAGCTGATCACTCAGACGTGCTCGTAAGATATGCCGGACTTACAAACTTAGTGTCGGGTTATCCTTTTCAAAAGAACTTATGAATGCTCATAGTCTTGAGCCATAATTGATATTCCACTAAGTATGGTTGTTGTAAAATGTTTTGAAGGAAAAGAAGTGCTATTTTGATTTATCGATAGTACTTCGTAACTATTGTTTAGTTACAAAAGATATATGAGTTCTATGTTTCAAGCATGTTGTTTATTAGAATGGTAGTACTTGCTGAGCTAGTTATGCTCACTCTTGCTTAAACCATATGAACACAGCCAAGATCGAGCGGACTGAAGGCTCGGGAAAAGATAAGGGCAAGGCGAAGACGAACCCTTAGCTTAGCATGTAATAAAATAGTTTAATGATTGTAATATATTAAATATTATGACAAGAACAAACGAATGGGCTACAAAGAACCTGGGAAATGTAATATTATTTTGAATATATAGAAGTTATATTGGTCCTTTTGAGACTATTTCATGGAATGAATGAATGAATGGTAGTACCGTGTAGCACCATCTGTCGGGTTGGAAGATACCCGGATTTGGGGGCGTCACAGGTTGATATCAAAGCAAGAGGTTATAAAACTTAAGGGGAGATTTAAAAATCTTAAGTCATAACCTTAGAAGGAGTCAAAGAAGTACAAGAAGAAAACAACCTTATAAAAATGCATTATGATTATGTTATGTGTTTTTATTATTCTACCGACGTGTACTAATCAACTTAATTATTTTGTGTAGATATCAGGAGTAAATGGGATATTTGTTAATGAGCAAACCATTAGTGAAGAATCGGTGAACCAAGTAGAGGTTATACCGAACCCTATAGCAGCAGAGCCAGATGTAGTGATCATTAAGTCTGGAGACTCAGAGGAAGCTGACTACATGTCAGTGTTTGATGGGATGATGTAGAGACAATCTCCTTTAACCCGGTGGCTATAGCAGTGAAGATAACTCCTGAGGGGTCGATGATGTCTCTATTCATGTCAGTGTTGGATAGAAATATCCATTACTGTCAGGAGGTCAAGGAGCTGAAGGCAGAGCTCCAAATGGTTTTAGAGGACAAGATTGATGTCGAGTCCATGTGGGAGCAGGAACATGATGAGAGAATTTTGGCTAAGGATAAAGTCTAGGATTTAAAGCACGAGGTCATTGAGCTCAAAGAGGAGCTAAAGACAAAGGTGCAGAAGATATGGAGAATGTCCTATATCTATATGAGTTCTCACACGAATTTTTAGCAGCGGGTAGCTGGATATCCGTTGGAGGTGGGGCAAACACGGCATACTATTAGCCGTGATATTATTGTCGGTCTTGCCAAGGTAGATTTGGATAATGCCTTGAGGCAGATGTAGATTAGGGGTAGTCATACTAGTATGTAAATATTTTTTAAGTAGTAGCGACGTAAAACCCTTTTTGTATAGTAAAGGGTAGTCTTTTGTAAATCCCAAATTTTTGGAAAGCGATAGCGGGAAAGTAATGTAATCATCTTAGACTGTGTATGTAACCGATGTAGTATTATACGAAGAATAAATATAAGTCCTTTTTATGGAAAGCAATGAGTTATGGATGTTGGAGTTATTGTTTAATATTAAATGATAACTAATAAAGAAAGGAATAATAACGCAATGTGTTTATTGTATCAGCAAAATGTTGCCAAGAAGAGTGCAACGTAATCAAGGTACGAACGTGAATCAAACGGAGGGAGGTCCGGTTAATTCGATGTAGGAGTTTGTTAACTTATTAACAGCTGCCTTTAATAGAACAGGGGCTAATATCCTCGTAAATCCAGGAGTAGCACGAGCTACTACCTTTAAGGATTTTAAGAGTGTAGGTCCGCCGGAGTTCAAGGGAACTACGGACCTTATCGAAGCCCAAACATGGGTTAAAGAGATAGAGAAGGAATTTGTAATAGCAAATGTCGACGAGGCCCAGAAGGTTGCCTTTGTAATCTATATGATGAAGGGAGAGGCCAACTTTTAGTGGGAAGCCAATCAGGCTAGGGTTGGGATAGCGACTCTAACGTGGGATAGGTTCAAGGAGATATTCTTCGAGAACTACTTTCCCACGAGCATGCAGGGAAGGATGGAGATGAGGTTTCTTGAGTTGAAACAAGGGGACATGACAGTCCCCCAATACGCTGCCAAGTTCAATGAACTGGCGAGGTTCGCTCCACACCAAGTGGATACTGAGGTGTGGAAGGCGCGATGGTTCGAGTAGGGCTTGAAACCCTGGCTCTATAACCATATATCGGTATTCCAAAGTACTTCTTTTGGGACCGTTTTAGAGAAGGCGATAATCGCCGAAGGTGGTAGTGAGGCGTTGAGCTAATACCACAAAGAAAAGAAGAAGAAGGGAAAGGTTGACGGGAGAGTCAAGATTGAGGGAGCCAGTGGTAGTGGCGAGGGTCAGAAGAGAAAGGTATTTAGCTCTGGGAATACCGGAGTGAAGCAAGGAGACCCGAAGAATATAATGGAGGCCTGCAAGACCTGTGGGAAGACTCATTTAGGAGTCTGTCTCAAGGGGAAGGCCGTCTATTACAATTGTGTACAGGAGGGGCACATTGCGCCTAATTGTCTGAGCACGAAGAAGAACCACGGATGCTTCGTGTGTGGATCAACTGACCACATGGCAAAGAACTACCCGTAGAAGGGGACGGATGGGAATCGGGGTGCTAATAGTGGTAAGCTAGCTATTAGTGGGCCAGCACAGCCGGGTAAGCCAATGGGCCGTACCTTTAACATGACAGTCCAAGATGCAGTTGCATCAGGGGATGTCGTCGCAGGTATTATTCCAATTAATGATATTAATGCGTACGTGCTGTTTGATTCGGGTGCTACTTGTTCGTTTATAGCATGCGATTTTGCTAGACGATTAGGATTACTTCCCAAAAAGTTGCCTATACCTTTAAATATTAAGGTAGCAAACGAAGAAATAATTCATGTTGAAAATGTTCATAAGAGTTGTTGCATAGATATACGGGGTTGTAAATTATCGGTAGATTTGTTACCGATAAAGTTAGGAGAATTCGATGTAATTCTCAAGATGGATTGGTTAGTGAACCATGGGGCAATTATAGATTGTCAAAAGAAATGTATGAACATTAAGACGTTAGAACAACCTCGGGTAGTATTTTACGGGAATAGATCGCCGGGACGTTCGTGTTGTCTAACCATGACACAAACTAGTAAATTATTGAGGAAGGGATGCGTAGGCAATATGTGTCATGTTGTGGATACCCAGAGAGTGGTAGCAACCATGGAACAAATACCTATAGTGAGGGAATTCGCCGATGTATTTCGTAGCGAATTGTAGGTTCTTCCGCCAGATAGGGAGACAAAGTTTGTGATAGACATTATGCCAAGAGCGGCACCAGTTTCCAGGGAACCGTATCGTATGGCGTCAGTGGAGATGAAGGAGTTGATGGTGCAGTTGCAAGAACTGTTGGACCAGAAGTACATTCAACCGAGTGTTTCGTCGTGGGGAGCACCGGTACTGTTTGTCAAGAAGAAGGACGGATCTTTAAGACTATGTATCGACTACCGAGAGTTGAACAAGTTAACGATAAAGAATAAATACCCATTGCCCAGGATCGATGATCTCTTTGATCAGTTGAAAGGGGCTAAGTATTTTTCTAAAATAGATTTAAGAACGGGGTATCATCAGTTGAAGGTTAGGAAAGAGGATGAGCCAAAGATAGCATTCAGGACTCGTTATGGTCATTATGAGTTTCTGGTGATGTCGTTTGGGTTGACAAATGCACCAGCTGCATTTATGGATATGATGAACAGAGTGTTCAAACAATGTTTGGACAAGTTCGTCGTGGTGTTTATAGATGATATTCTAGTCTATTCTAAGACGCCAGAAGATCATGTTGAACACCTAAGATTAGTGTTGGAGACACTAAGAAAGGAGAAATTGTATGCAAAATTCACTAAGTGTGAATTTTGGTTGGAGAAGGTATAGTTTTTAGGTCATGTCATTGACCATGAGGGGATTTCAGTAGATCCAACGAAGGTGGAAGCCATGATGAATTGGGAACAACCAAAAATGCCGACTGAGGTGCGGAGTTTCCTAAGGTTAGCGGGTTACTATCGGAGATTCATCCAAGATTTTTCAAAGATAGCTACTCCGTTGACTAACTTGACGAGGAAGACGGTGAAATATGCTTGGATTGACAAGTGCGAGGACAGTTTACAAGAACTGAAGAAGAGGTTGAGTGAGGCACATGTGTTGTCATTACCCGATGACACAGAACACTTTGTAGTTTATAGTGATGCTTTGAATAGAGGACTGGGTTGCGTGCTCATGCAGCATGGCAAGGTCATTGCGTATGCATCTAGGCAGTTGAAGGATTATGAGAAAGTTTACCCTACTCATGATCTGGAACTGGCCGCTGTAGTTTTTGCTCTAAAGATATGGAGACATTATCTTTATGGAGAAAAATGTGAGATATACACAGACCACAAGAGTCTAAAATATATCTTCACACAGAAGGAGTTGAATATGAGGCAGAGGAGATGGTTGGAGTTGATAAAGGATTACGACTGTGAAATTCTGTATCACCCTAGAAAAGCCAATGTAGTTGCCGACGCCTTAAGTAGGAAGGGTCGGGAAAAGTTACCTTTGTTAACGGCTCAAACTGAGTTAATAACAGAGATAGCTAGGATTGAGATGGAAGTGAAGCTGCCAAGTGAAGGAGGACAAATGCTGTTTGCAACAGAGATGCAACCGACCATCGTAGAGAGGGTTAAGAAAGCGCAACTCAATGCTGATGAGTGTGACCGTATGAAGGGTCGACTGACCAATGAAAAAGATAATAAGTACAGTCTTGATAATGAGGGATTATTAAGATTTGAAGGAAGAATTTGGGTTCCGAATGAGACAGAATTAAAGGAGCAGATATTGCAAGACAGAATTAAAGGAGCAGATGTTCAGTCTGGACAAGTTTTGTAATTCATGTATTCTTTCGCATGAAGTTTTTAACGATGAAGTCTAAAGCCAACTCTTTCGGCTAGACTTATATTATGATTCTATCAAGCATGATTTATGTTTACCGAGTTATATTGGTATGGTTTTCAATCGAAGAACAAATATGCTGAAATGTTTTTGTCGTTTAACGACAGGTACGTGAGGTTGCCACAACTTAAACGTATACACGTTTAATGAATGTAGTGTTGATCAACATAGAGTACTATGAGCTGATCACTCAGACGTGCTCGTAAGATATGCCGGACTTACGGACTTAGTGTCGGGTTGTCCTTTTTAAAAGAACTTATGAATGCTCATAGTCTTGAGCCATAATTGATATTCCACTAAGTATGGTGAAAAGAAGTGCTATTTTGATTTATCGATAGTACTTCGTAACTATTGTTTAGTTACAGAAGATATATGACTTCTATGTTTCCAGCATGTTGTTTATTAGAATGGTAGTACTTGTTGAGCTAGTTATACTCACTCTTGCTTAAACCATATGAACACAGCCAAGATCGAGCGGACTGAAGGCTCGGGCAAAGATAAGGGAAAAGCGAAGGAGAACCCTTAGCTTAGTATGTAATAGAATAGTTCAATGATTGTAATATATTAAATATTATGACAAGAACAAACGAATGGGTTACAAAGAACCTGGGAAATGTAATATTATTTTGAATATATAGAAGTTATATTGGTCCTTTTGAGACTATTTCATGGAATGAATGAATGAATGGTAGTACCATGTAGCACCATCTGTCGGGTTGGAAGATACCCGGATTTGGGGGCGTCACATCATCTATGGCCTGTAGTGCATAGATGGACTTAGTATGATTATGACCAGAGATTATTCGGTATAATCATGACCGTAATGTTACAAATGATGTTGAAAAAGTCCTCATTGTCCCGTAGTGCATTGATGGACAATTTTTGGTATGATTATGGCTATGGATTATCTTCGGACAAGGGTGCAAAGATGAATTATTTTATGACATGATCAGGACCGTTGATGAAAACATGATTATCTTTGGCCCGTAGTGCATGGATAATTCGTTGTCGTGATACTAAAGAATATCATTGGCCTATAGTGAAGGGATGATTTGATGATGTGGATTATTTATTAAGCTGAGTTTCAGCGATAAAAGTGATGAAAAAACCTTTTAAATCATAGAAGATAGTAGATTTTATTCTCTACTTGACTCTTCTAATGGATTGCTTGTTCCGCTGCCGTTAAACTTGATGTTTGTTATATTGTATCAGTTTAACACGGTTGAAGGCTAATGATAATTTATTCTGCATTATCTTAGTCATAATATTTCTTATTGGGCTAGTTGAGCTCATCCTTTCACTTTCATTGTTCTCTTCAGGAAATGAGAACGTAGCAAGGACTAATCGGGGAACGGAGTGACGGTTCAGATGATAGCATTAGTAGTCCTCACTATTCTATGAAATAGTGTGATAATAAATGTATTGAGGACTTATTTTGAGTTTGAATACTGTCTAAAAAACAATATTTGTATTAAAACTCACAGCTCATGTTGTCTATTTAATATTGTATTTATATTCTATACCATGTATTTGGCGACTCAAGATGGGTGATGTATACCTGTTTTGGGGGCGTCATAGAAGATATATGTGACGCCCCCAAAATAGGTCCAGACGACCCATTCTGAGTCGCCAGATATCACACTATAAAAATCATTTACAACTTCATTTATACAACTGTAGAACTATCATGCAGAATACGACCACGGTTAAACTATGAGTTTTAATACAAATGTATGTAACTCTCATGGTGCCTCGACCACAACCTTACAATGGTACCTTTAATATAAGTACAGTCAAAAGTTATCTTAGAAATTAAAATCTTTGGGAAGTGCTCAAGAAAACATTCGTACATGGGAGGCCATGCGTCTAGGTTATGATAGATATCATATGTCCACAGAATTATCCTTGGTTGTCCCAAAAGACCCCAAAGAAAAATGAGAAGATTATTATCATCTTCTTTCTAATGGTGAGTTTTCTCTTGACATATAACTATCTCCACTGTCTCCAAGTGAAAATTATATTTCAAATAAACTCCAAGATCATATAAGTAGTGCTCGTAGATATACTCAGCAAGTGAATGTGCATAACCCTGTCTTATGATAACACGAGGTTGAATGTCATTAAACATACTGTATGATAGTGGCAAAACACCCTTTCAAAGTTGGGTTCACCTCACCCTATTCGGTTCACCAAAATTAAATATCAAATGACGTATACAATACGACACACTTATCTAAAGTTCTCAATAAAATTAGTTCCATACTATTTAGGGAGAACCTCAACAGCTATAGACCACCGTTCTATTCCCCTGTTATCCCCGCTCGACTCGGCAACACTCTTATTACCTTAAAAATAACTGGATACTGGAATAGTGAGGTGACAGACTTCTCTTCTTCTTTCTCTCTAGAATTTCTCTCTATAGTAATTGCTCTATAGCTTGAGTTAATTGGTGAAGAATAATGAAGAAATGAGCTTTTATTTATTGAAAAATATAGTTTTGATAATTGTACATTTTGGGGCTCGGAATATTACAGTATAATACCTTCCTTTTTTCCTTTATTTTTAATTTAGTCCCGCAAGTATTATCAAATTTGCACCACCTCCCCTAATAGTAAATCATGTGAATCAATAGTTCTAGACATGTGAAAATACGAATTACAGTATAGTACCACCATCTATACCTCCATTTTTAACTTAGTCATGCAAGTATTATCAATCTTGCACCAACTCCCCTAATAGTAACAAGAATGTGAATCAATAGTACACACATGTGAACAAATAGTTATAATCATGTGAATTAATAGCAATTAATTGCTCATTTATCCGATTAATTACCCGATTGGTTAATATAACCTCCAGACATCAATATTTATCGAAATAAATGTCAATTTTCACTAACACTAATAATTCCAACACAATGGAACTATCAATTTTATCTTTAATCAACACGAACTTATTCATAATTAATATTATAATTCATAATATTTAACAACCAGGTCGTTCCCAGGAAAGAGGGGGCTTCCGATAAGGATTTCTCCTTATTGGCGCGCAATTAGATGACCAAACCTCTCCTTGACAGAACTTCTAGACATTGTAAATATTGCAATTTAATAATATGAATAACTTTGTCGTCTTAATTATTGATTTAATAACATAAAATGCAGATGATACTGTGATAATAATTGAATCAATAATATGAGAGATATGATGCAGCAATTACTGTAGCAATAATTGAGTGACTTCTCACGTAAGTATCAATAACCAATACCGTGTGCTAATATGCAACCACACGTATTACTATACTTTTACTACCGATTATTTTATGACAACTTGCTTACTTTGAAAAAATTTCATATATCACCCTTAACTTTAACCTTTTATAAATTTAACCATTTACTAAATAGAATAATTATAAAAAAATTGAATACTTTCATTTCATAAAATTCGGGGTCTCACAATATATTTCAGACTTTTGTGGTCTGTGTATATCTCACACCTCTCTCCATACAAATAATGTGTCCATATCTTTAACGCAAATACTAATACCGCTAATTCTAAGTCATGAGTAGGGTATCGTTTTTCGTAATCCTTCAACTGTCGTGATGCATAGGCAATAACTTTGTCGTGTTGCATACGCACACAACCAAGTCCTTTATGCGACGCATCACTGTACACCACAAATCCTCCCGTATCATCTGATAATGATAATACACGCGCCTCGCTTAATCTTTTCTTTAACTCTTGAAAACTTTCTTCGTATTTGTCGGTCCATACAAATTTCACCGTCTTCCTCGTCAGATTAGTCAACGGGGTTGCTATCTTAGAAAAATACTTCAACATGTTCTTTTCTAGCATACTGCTATAAATGATAACGCATATGTGAGACCCCGAATTTTATGAAATAAAAGTATTCAATTTTTTTATTTTGGTAAATAGTTAAGTTGATAAAAGTTTAAAGTTAAGGGTGATATTTGAAAAAAAAAAATCAAAGTAAGCAAGTTGTTATAAAATAATTGGTAGAAAGTTATTTAGTATATATATAATGGTACCCACTGTGATGGTGACAATTTTGGTGGGAGGGGAACATGTGGGCCCCATATGTTGGAAGAAGAAATTGGGGGGAGGAATCTTGAATGTTGTCACGGGTGAGAAGAATTAGTATATAACATATGTTTATATATTTATATATATATATATATATATATATATATATTATTAAAATTTATTTTATATGACATAATTGAAAATCTAGCATCTGTAAGTAGCAAACTAAGCCTGTGAAATTTTTTTCACTGTTGGTCCATATCTCCCAAATTTCAGTTACCTTCATGGGAAGGCACTCCCTTATTGGTTGTCTCAGTTTTGTTTTATTATTAGTAATAAAACAGGAAACTTCTCTTTCCTAAGAAGGATTTGGTTGTCTAAGTTTTTGTTTTATTATTAGTAATAAAACAGGAAAGCTTTTTATATAAAACAAAATACTTTTATAAAGTTATTTGTTTTATTAGACTATAAATAGAATATATTATATTCTATTATGCATAGTATTTTGCATAGTAAAATCTTTTTATATAAAACATAATACTTTTATAAAGTTGTTTGTTTTATTAGACTATAAAGAGAATATATTATATTTTATTATGCATAGTGTTTTGCATAGTAAAATCTTTTTATATAAAACAGAATACTTTTATAAAACTTTTGTTTTATTAGACTATAAATAGAATATATTATATTCTATTATGCATAGTATTTTGCATAGTAAAATCTTTTTATATAAAACAGAATACTTTTATAAAGTTATTTATTTTATTAGACAATAATTAGAATATATTATATTTTATTATGCATAGTATTCGCATAGTGCATGCATAATGTTTGCATAGTAAAATCTTTTTATATAAAACAGAATACTTTATAAAGTTATTTGTTTTAGTAAATTTTAAATATAATATATATATATATATATTATATTTTATTGCATAGTATCCTTTCTATTTTCCTATAAATAGGATGCTTAGTTAGAATGGAAAAACACACCAGAATCGGAGAATTCTTCTTCTATAATATTGAGCGTATTTCTTTAGAGTTTTAGAAAGCTTTGAGCGTAGAAAATAGTGGAAGTTTTCTTCAAGAATATATCCACTATACCAGTTGGAATACTCTTCTTTTCAAGGTAAGGATTATTATTTTTTTTATTCTGAATAGAAATTAATTTTCATATTAATATTATTATCGTTCAATATTCATTATATTCGTTTAATATTCGTAAGGAATATTATTTCCGTTCAATATTCGTAAGGAATATTATTTTCGTTCAATATTCGAAAGGGTTATTATTTATTTCAAATTTTGAAGGAATATTTTTTTCGTATTCGTATGAATAGTATTTTCATTAAAAAGGGTTTCTGCCAGGGGCAGTTTCGTAATTTTTTCGACTCTCAAAAATTATGGAAAAATTCGAAATGATAATTTGATGAATTTTCTATATTGTGTCCAAAGATGGCAATTTTTAGATGTATAGATTAAGAGTTATAGATTTTATAGAAAAAAACTATTTTAAAGTAAACCCTTATAACTCCTTGTGGTTAACTCCAAAATTGGTGAAATTTTTATTCGAAGTACATGTATATAACAGGAGTATATCTTGTAAATTTCGGAATTTTTTGGACAAAAGTATAATTTATGATAAATGTCTAAATGTTCGGCAGTTTTGGCCATATGAAAAATAGTAAATGAATTTTAAAAATTCCTAGAAAAATATATGTTCAATATGGGAGTATATTCTGTTAACTCCCAGAAAAGAAATATTTTTGGGACTGATTTGGTATTTTTTATGAAAATGAACTAGTTATGAGTAAATAAATTAAATATGTTATGTTAAGTAACAAAATTGAAAAATAGGATTTTATGGCTTGGGAATCCTATATAGGGTATATGCAGATTTTTGATAAGGGATTTGATCATTGGTGATGAAACCTTATGAGTAAGGCATTTATGAATGATTAAATGCATTTTTTGGTAAAGTGTAAACAATTGAAATAAATTGTTTATAAGTTTAAGAAGTGATTAAAATATTGTTATAATATTCATAATATTAGATTATGAATTTATTAAGTGATTGATAATATTTGGATAAATTTAAAGTCTTTAATATTTATCTTTGTTTTCGTTTGATTAATGCTTATATCATTGTCATGATCCTCATGCTTATATTGTATTGAAAGTCATATGTGGCTTACATGCATAGATGGACTTGGTATGATTATGACTAGGGATTATTCGGTATAATCATGATCGTAATGTTACAAATGATGTGGTAAAAGTCATCCTTGGCCCGTAGTGTATAGATGGACTTGGTGTGATTATGATCAGGGATTATTCGGTATAATCATGACTGTAATATGACGAATGATGTGGTAAAAATCCTCATTGGTCGTAGTGCATTGAAGGACAGTTTTGGGTATAATTATGGCTATGGATTCTCTTCGGCCAAGGGTGCAAAGATGAATTATTTTATGGCATGATCAGGACCGTTGATGAAAATACGATTATCTTTGGCCCGTAGTGCATGGATAATTCGTGGTCGTGATACTAAATAATATCCATGGCCTATAGTGCATGAATGATTTGATGATGTGGATTATTTATTAAGCTGAGTCTCAGCGATAAAAATGATGAAAAACCTTTTTAAATCATAAAAGATAGTAGATTTTATTCTCTACTTGACTCTTTTAATGGATTGCTTATTCCGCTGCACTTAAACTTGATGTTTGTTATATTTTATAAGTTTAACACTGTTGAAGGCTAATGACAATTTATTCTGCATTATCTTAGTCATAATATTTCTTACTGGGCTAGTTGAGCTCACCCTTTCTTTCACTGTTCTCTTCAGAAAATGAGAACGTAGCCAGGACTAGTAGGGGAACGGAGTGACGGTCCAGATGATAGCATTAGTAGTCCTCACTATTCTGTTAAATAGTATGATAATAAATGTAATGAGAACTTCATTGAGTTTGTATACTGTCTAGATGACAATATACGTTTTTAAAACTCTCAGCTATGTTTTGTCGTATTGTACACGACTGTTGTATAAGTTAGTTTGTAGTTAATTTATGTACCATGTATCTGGCGACCCAAGATGGGTGATGTATACCAATTTTGGGGGAGTCACAACATATCCCCTAATATCACAAAAAAACAGGGACACCACTAGCTTACTACCCCTCTAAGACTTTTCAAAAGTTGGGGTTACCATCATCTCACTTCTTACACAAAAGATTGAGATTACAACAACACATTAACAACACATAAATAACTACTACACTACTGGGCTTCTGATCTAGACTCAATCTAACATTCCACGTTCCACGACGCTCTGATATTCCTTCTGTGTGATATGCACCACCATATCTCGACTTATGGTATACCAAGTTTGTCCTTGCTCAGCTGGGTAATGATTCACCCCATCGATCAATCACTCCATGGCCGTGCGTAGAGCATAGCCCATCTTTTTCATCTTCCTTCTTTTACACCGCATTTCATCTTCTAGATCATCTGCCCTATCATTAGCCTCCTCCCACTTCTCCTCGAAGTGAATCCTATCCATCACCTCCATCTCTAACTGAGTTCGGAGAGCCTCCTTCTTCGTCCTCTCACTCAACGCCTTCTGCTCTAATTCCTCCAACTTTCCTTCCATCTCCACATTCGTCGCCACCGCTCGGTGAAACAAAGCTCCCAAGGTGAGCAATCTCAACCTCCATCTCTTGCATTGCCAATTTTCTCTGATGGTCCTCGTCCCTCAACTTCCGGAACGCAGAATCCCTCTCCTTAGCCTCAACCTCAAGCTCCTCTACTCTACATCCTAACTCCAAAATCTGCTCCTCATACTCTCCCAACATCTGATCCTCAAAATTAGCCTCGTCGGAGTCCTCCAAAGGCTCGGGCTCCTCCTCTGGATCAGACTCCACCTCCTCCACATCGTCATCGTCACCGCTAGGGACCACTACTGATATAGGTTCTGCTACCAAGGGTGCCTCATAGACTACGTAGATATCACGCGGCTCCTCCTCTACTACTCGGATCGGTCCTCCCATATCAGTCATCCTACAATCACCAACATAAGACAACACAAACAACAACTCCATTAGAATGTTAAATAAACATAAGTTCATTGTATAGAATGAAATTACATTTCATAACACACTAAGTCTCTCAAGGAAAACTCTACACGAGTTTTATCTCCTTCCTAACTTCTAAGTTCTCCCGAGTTATAATCTAAGGACAATCGTGAAAATATTATGCACACAAGCCAATCATGTTTGATGATAAAGCATATACTTTGTAACAATCTTATTCATTTATTAATAAAAAAGTATTAATTTATTAAAGGCTTTTAATTATCTACATGATGTTATTTTATAATATGTGATAAACCCATAGTTTTAAGCAATGCTATTAGAATAATGATGATGATCATTCAAATGAGATCTAAATTCTTAGAAAGCTTAAAACTAAAATAGTTTCCAATCGTTAGATTACTAAATTGGGGATTAGTAAATCCGAATAGATCTAAAGCATGTACGTAGGTGCTTATTAGAGAATAAGTTCACGGAACGTGGCTCGCTAAAGAATACCTAATGGAGTTTTACTTGTCTGTCAATAGGAATTCCTGTAGTGATACTAGTACAAGTGATCCTTGGACTTGAGATCATCATAGTATCTTGTGTATGATGAGTTATACGTTGACTTATTCCTTAAGACCCTTAGGGTATATCAAAGGGTATGCTTGGGTGTAATAAGTTATACGTGGAGATAATGAATGATCAATAAAGAGTCTACCGCTTCTAGTAAAAGAAGAGAAATGTTTTATGTGATTCGATAAATGACAACCCAGTAGTCCTTGGCCAAGGCAGAATGAAATTAGAAAGGAGTTTCTAATTTGCATTATTTGGAGTTGTGCATTTAAGGATCGAAATACATATAATTAAATAAAATAAGACTGGACAGTAATTCCATGTCTTATATTTAATTGGGACATTGTATGGTGGAAGGATTGAATTGTACGGTAACTATTTACTCAAAGGTTCTTTTATGATTAATGTTAAAATCAATATTATCTGGAAAGTCGTTGATCGCTAGGGAGGCTTATCCCTATTGTAGAATAAATATTATTTATTTAAATAAATTAATAATTTAATTTATTTATTTAAATAAGATTAGAATTGTTCTAATTGATTTATTCACAACCGGTTTAATATGGAGAAACTACAGGGTCACACCATAAAAGGAAGAATAATTATTTAAGAAGTTAATGACATAATCGTAATAATAAGTTAAGTATATTTAATTTAATCTATAGTGATAGAATAAATTAAATAGCTTAATATTTATTATTTAATATTTTAGAAATATTAAATATAAATTAATAAGAGGAGTCTTATTATTATTATTACTATTTAATTCCTAAAGGAGTTTGGCAATTAATTAACAAAAGTACTCTCATATATTTTAATAAGATTAGGAGGCTAATTAATTAAAATTTTAATTAATTATTCCTAATAAGATTGGGAGCATAATTAATTAAATGAGTTTAAGTAATTAAAATAAAACTCAATTCCTTAATTATTAAGGAGGGTTGACTACATCTATAAATAAGAGGAGTCTTATTATGGGTGGTGTGTGGTTGTTGACTTTTTCACAACAGACGTGATTCCAATTGTTGGAGAGTACGCTCTTTTTCTATGAGAAATAGAAAAATTAGGGTTTTGCCAAACTCCCATCTTCTTGAATCTTTATTCTTCCTTGGTGGATCACCTCTAGAGGCCAAACACTAGGGTGGCTAACGTTGATCAAAGGAAGGAACCAAACCCGGTGGATTCAAGGTGAACGCAAAATGATTTGGAGGTGAACTTGTACCCGAGGAAGCTCGGATCTTTAAGGGTATGATTCTTGTTCTTATCTTTTTGTTTAATTAATAATTATGCATAAAGGGTGATCCGGATATATGGTTTGTAAAATTTTAAAACTCTGATTTTTCCACGTTTCCACTTATTTTATGCAATTTGATTGTGTTCATGAATATTACAAACCTAACAGTGGCATCAGAACAAAACCTTTATTCGAATTATTAATTATTTTAATTTAATATGTATATTGATACGTGTTTAGAACAATTTAATTGGGTATAATTTATTGTATAAAATTTTTAAAAAAAGGCCGCAATCTAATTTGGAGATCTGTTTTTTTTTGAAATTGCGTGATTCTCGAATCACACATGATGCATGATGCCACGTTATACTGCATCTAATTGGGATATTTGTTTTAATCACGCATGATGCATGATGCCGGCCTCAATCTAATAAGGAGATGTATATTTACTTAAGTTAATATGATATATTACTTAAGTTATTATATATATATAGAGAGAGAGAGCAAGGATCAAGTGCATACCCCTTATCTTACTCACCCGTGCTCACCCCTCCTTTAGCGACGGACCCGACGACGGTTCGGTCATACAACCGTCGTCTATACTTAGACGGACAACATATAGCGCCGCTAAAAGTATAGACAACGGTTGTATGACTGAACCGTCCTCGGGTCCGTCGCTAAAGGGGGTGAGCACGGGTGAGTAAGATAAGGGTATGCACTTGATCTGGACCGTATATATATATATATATATATATATATATATATATATATATATATATATATATATATATATATATATATATATATAGCAAGGATCAAGAGCTTACCCCTTATCTAACTCACCCGAGCTCACCCCCTTTAGCGACGGACCCAGCGATGGTTCGGTCATACAACCGTCGTCTATACTTTTAGCGACGGACAACATATAGCGTCGCTAAAAGTATAGACGACGGTTTTATGACCGAACCGTCGCCGGGTCCGTCGCTAAAAGGAGGGTGAGCTCGGGTGAGTTGGATAAGGGGTATGCTCTTGATCCGGACCGTATATATATATATATATATATATATATATATATATATATATATATATATATATAATAGATCTCCTGCAGGATCCATTTAGTCGGTTAATATATTATATATATGTATGATAAGTTACTAGTGGGAGATATATGATAGAAGTCTTCCAAAAGATACTTACGGTAATATTATATATATAATATATTACGGATATATATTCTTAATAATTTTATTATTAAAATAAAAGGTTTATTTTAATTTTAAATTGAATTTCATGCTAACTAATTAGAGTTGGAATTGAATTCCTTGATAAATAATTGGAGTTAAAATTGGGTTCCATGTTTTCTTAAATAAAGGAGTTTATTTAGATATGAAATAAGATTTCATATTATTCAAAATAAAGAGTTTATTTTTGAATAGGAAAGAGAATCCGTATTTTCTTAAATAAAGGAGTTTATTTAGATATGGAATAAGATTCCATATTATTCAAAATAAAGGAGTTTATTTGTGAATAGGAAAGAGAATCTGTGTTTTCTTTAATAAATGAGTTTTTTTTACTTGAAATTGGATACCATAATTAATTAAAATAAAGGAGTTTATTTTAATTAAAGATTTTGATTAAAATAAAATTGTTTATTTTATTCAAAATAGGATAAATTACAATAAAATGAGTTTATTTTGATTTAAATTTAGATTAAAATAAAGGAGTTTATTTTGATTCAAAATTAGATTTTTATACTAACTAAATTTGCCCATTAAATGATATCAATATATATATTAAATGTTTATTATTCATGAGATGAATGTTATTTATTGATGCATATGGTGATGTGTATGATAATAAATGAGATTGATTATGGACTATTGACTAATGTGATTGGATTTATTTTAGTTGGATGCATGATTGTATAGGTTTATTAAATGGGGTATGTGTACCTCGTCTTCTCTAATTTTTTTTTTCTTAATATAAATTATAACTCTCTCCTATGTACTTCCCCTTGATTGTTGATCAAGGTTTCTATTTATTTTTAAATAGTTTGTAATAGGAATGATTAGAATTAATTTTGAAAAATTGGAGATCAAGGGGCAAGGAGCGCTTGAAGACCCGTTTGTAACGGAGCCCGGGTTTAAATGTAATAGTTATATTTAAATATTAATTCTTCCACCCCTATGGTTTAACCTTTTGGTTCACTTGGTGGCTCTAGTGAACCAAACTAGAATAAAAGTCCATAATCAATCCGGGTAGAATATAGTATTTTATATGTGCATGTTTATACTATATATATATATATTATATATTATGCAAACATGCTTCGCATGTTAATTAATATGACGCGTATTTTATATATATGTGTGCATGCGCGCTAAACATGATGAGACAAATTAATAACAAACCCCTCAAATTTTTTATATTAAGTCCTAAGCGTTCAAAGATATTTGGAATATCGAACGTCGCCTTCTAGCATGATAAAAATAATAGAGTAACAATTAATTATTATAAGTTTGTTGTGTCACCACAAGGCTTATCATAATTCTTTAAGATGTTAATTTTATCACATTTGATGCTTATAAAGATAATTGACCAATATTGTTTTGTTGTGTCACCATAAAGACAATATTTTTCTTTTTTGAATATACGGAGTGCTAGGTTGGACTTAACTTAAATCATTTTAGTTCGGATGTGCACACACTTGACCATTATGATCTCAGAGAAAAAATACAAGGTGTTGCATAGTTGATGTAATTGACAAGAGTTGTCTACCTATTTATTTATATATAGTTTATTGTGTCACCACGAGGCTATATACATTTGAAATGGGATCAATGTTCTCACTAGCAAATCTTTAATTAGATTTTGCCGAACTATATATATTGAGGGTAATATAGTTTGAAGAAAATATGGGAGATACCAATTTAAAATAAGACCTAAATTATTTTGGTAATTAATAAAAGAATGTATGCTAAAATGTTGTTAATTATAAATTCATTTACAGAATTTTACAATGTCTAAATTACTATCACTGCGAAGCATATTAGATGTTATTTAACCTGACCGTATTAAACGGATTGGTTAAGGAATTTGAGAATAGTTCTCACGGCTGAAAAGTTATATTATGTTCTTAATACGCCTATCCCTGCAATGGTTGCAGACAATGCCTCTAAGGAAGATATTGCTACTTTTAGAAAGTGGCAAGATGATGCACAGTTGGCTCAATGCATCATGCTCGCATCCATGAGTAACGAGCTTCAGCGTTAGCATGAAACTATGGATGCTCCTACTATATTCCTGCACATCAAGTAGTTGATAGTGAGGAAAGTAGGACTGATAGATATCAGATATCTAAGGAGCTCTTCCGATCTAGAATGACCGATAAAACTACAGTACAGATAAAATTTCTTAACATAATCAATTTGATTGATCAATTAGGACAACGGGTTTTGTCATGGATGGAGAGTTGAGCCAAGATTTGATCTTGGAATCACTCCCGGACTCCTTTCACAATTGTTGTGAATTTTTCATATGAACTAGATATCAGCCTCGCTAATTTTCTTAACATGTTGAAAAATGTTGAGAGTCACTTTCCAACCAAGAAAGGTCATGTCTCTTACTGGTAGGGGCCAAAGGATCTTCTGAAAAGAAGAATAATTCTAAGAAGGTAAATGGAAAGGCGTAAACAAAGGATAATAAGAACAAAATTGATATGGATAACAAAGGAATTTACTTCCACTGCAATAAGCCTGAACACTGGGAAGAAACTACGAGAAGCATCTTGTAGAGGCTAACCAAAGAAGCTTAGTGAAGTTTCGTTTACAAATACAAATTTGTTCATAATTTAAAATAAAATTTTCTTTAAGTCAAGGTTCTACTTGGGTATTGGATACTGACTTTGGTTATCATAAATATGGATTTATGAAGGGACCAAGCATAAGTAGAAAGCTAAATAAAGATAAGTAATCTTATGTGTGGAAAATGAAGCAAAGGTTGCTGCATTAACCATAGAAACTTATAGTTTAGAAATGTCTGCGGACAAATCTATTAAGTCAATAAGTTGTTATTGTATTCCAGTTCTTTTTAGAAACATTATTTTTATTTTATTGTTGGATAATGAAATCTTTGATATTATATTTAAGAACAATTATTATTCTATTTATAATAATAATGTTTTGTATAGAACCGGAATATTACTTAATGGATTTAGTATACATGACTTACGTGAAAATAATTTTGCAAATTAAACAAACTAGTATAAGAAAAGGAGATGATCATTCAAAGAGTTGAATGTGTGTATTTACTGAAATACAAGTGTGAATTATTTGAAAGGTTCAAAGAATTTAGAAGTGAAATAAATTGACAAAGTATTAAGATTCTTTGATTAGATCAAGGAATAAATACTTGTGCAATAAGTTTCTAGATCATCTCAAATGATTTTCTCACAATGGACGCCTCCTGATACACAATAATTGAATAAGAGAAACTTGTAGATAGACCTATTGTACCATAACCAAATCGTAAATCTGGAGGCGTCCATTGTGAGAAAACCATTTGAGATGATCTAGAAACTTATTGCACAAGTATTTATTCCTTGATCTAATCAAAGAATCTTAATACTTTGCCAATTTGTTTTACTTCTGAATTCTTTGAACCTTTCAAATAATTCACAATTGTATTTCAAAAAATACACACATTCAACTTTTTAAATAATCATCTCCTTTTTCTTATATTAGTTTGTTCAATTTGCAAAATAATTTTTACATAAGTCAAGTACACAAAATTTATCAAGTAATATTTCAGTTCTAAACAAAATATTATTATTATAAATAGAACAATAATTGTTCTTAATTATAATACCAAATATTTCATTGTCCAACAATATAATGAAAATAATGTTTCTAACGAGAACTGGAATACAATAACAACTTATTTACTTAATAGATTTGCCCGTAGGCAATGCTAAACTATAAGTTTCTATGGCTAATGCTGCAACCTTTGCTTCATTTTCCACACATAGGATTACTTATCTTTGTTTAGCTTTTACTTCTGCTTGGTCCCTTCATAAATGTATATTTATGATAACCAAAGTCGGTATCCAATACCCAAGTAGAAGCTTGACTTAAAGAAAAAATTATTTTAAATCATGAACAAAATTGTATTGTAACCGAAGCTTCACTAAGCTTCTTCTGTTTAACCTCAACAAGATACTTCTCGTAGTTTCCTTTCTAGTGTCCAGGCTTATTGCAGTGGAAGCAAACTCATTTGCTATCCATATCAGTTTTGTTCTTATTATCATTTATTTTTGCCTTTCTATTTACCTTCTTTGAATCATTCTTCGTTTCAGAAGATCTTTTGGCCCCTACCAGTAAGACATGGTCTTTCTTGGTTGGAAAATGACTATCAATATTTTTCAATATGTTAAGCAAATCAGCGAGACTGATATCTAGCTTGTTCATATTAAAAATTCACAACAATTGTGAAAGCAATCCGGGAGTGAGTGCAAGATCAAATCTTGGCTCCACTCTCCATCCATGACAAAACCTGTTGTCCTAATTGTTCAATCAAATTGATCATGTTTAGGACATGTGTCTGTACTGTAGTGTCATTGGTCATTCTAGATCGGAAGAGCTCCTTAGATATCTGATATCTAGCAGTCCTACTTTCCTTACCATCAACTACTTGATATGAAGGAATATAGTAGGAGCATCCATAGTTTTATGCTGACGCTGAAGCTCGTAACTCATGGATGCGAACATGATGCATTGAGTCAATTGTGCATCATCTTGTCACTTTCTAAAAGTAGTAATGTCTTCCTCAGAGGCGTTGTCTTCAACTATTGCATGAAAGACGTATTAAGGACATAAGATAGCTTTTCAGCCATGAGAACTATTCTCAAATTCCTTAACCAATCCGAGTAATTCGGTCCGATTAATTTAGCATCTAATATGCTACGCAATGATAGTAATTTTAGACATTTTAAAATTCTGTAAATGAATTTGTAATTAACAACATTTTAGCATACATTCTATTATTAATTACCAAAATAAATTAGATCTTGTTTTAAATTGGTATCTCCCACTATTTTCATCAAACTATATTACTCTCACTTATATAGTTCGACAAAATCTAATTAAAGATTTGCTAGTGAGAATAAGGATCTCGTTTCAAATGTATATAGCCTTGTGGTGACACAACAAACTATATATAAACAAATAGGTAGACAACTCTTGTCAATTACATCAACTATGCAAATCCTTGTATTTTGCCTCTTAGATTATTTTGATCAAGTGGTGGCATATTTGAATCAAAATTATCCAAGTTAAGTCCAACCTAGCATTCCATATATTCAAAAAAGAAAAATATTGTCCTTGTGGTGACATAACAAAATAACATTGTTCAATTTTCTTTATAAACATCAAATGTGATAAAATTAACATCTCAAAGAATTAAGATAAGCCTTGTGGTGACACAACAAACTTATAATAATTAATTGATACTCTATTATTTTTATCATGCTAGAAGGGACGTTCGATATTCCAAATATCTTTGAACGTTTATGACTTAATATAAAATATTTGAGGGGTTTGTTATTAATTTGTCTCATCTTATTTAGCGCGCATGCACACATATATATAAAATACGCGTCATATTAATTAACATGCGAAGCATGTTTGCATAATATAATATATATATATATAGTATAAACATGCACATATAGAATACAATATTCTACCCGGATTGATTATGGACATATAGAATACAATATTCTAGTTTGGTTCACTAGAGCCACCAAGTGAACCAAAAGGTCAATCCCTAGGGGTGCAAAAATTAATATTTAAATATAACTATTACATTTAAACCCGGGCTCCATTACAAATGGGTCTTCAAGCGCTCCTTGCTCCTTGATCTCCAATTCTTCAAAATTAATTCTAACTATTCCTATTACAAAACTATTTAAAATAAATAAAAACCTTGATCAACAGTCAAGGGGAAGTACATAGGAGGGAGATAGAATTTACATTAAAAAAAGTTAGAGAAGACGAGGTACGCAGACCCCATTTAATAAAGCTCATGCATTCATGCATCTAACTAAAATAAAATCCAATCACATTGGTCAATAGTCCATAATCAATCTCATTTATTATCATACATATCACCATATGCATCAATAAATAACATTAATCTCATGAATAATAAATATTCAATATATATATTGATATCATTTAATTGTAAAAATTAGTTAGCATAAAATCTAATTTTGAATCAAAATAAACTCCTTTATTTTAATCCAAATTTAAATTAAAATAAACCTCTTTTATTTTAATTTATCCTATTTTGAATAAAATAAACTAATTTATTTAAATCAAAATCTTTAATCAAAATAAACTCCTTTATTTTAATTAATTATGGAATCCAATTCCAAGTAAAAATAAATAAAACTCCTTTATTAAAGAAAACACAGATTTTCTTTCCTATTCACAAATAAACTCTTTTATTTGTGAATAATATGAAATCTTATTCCATATCTAAATAAACTCCTTTATTTAAGGAAATACCGATTCTCTTTCATATTCACAAATAAACTCCTTTATTTTGAATAATATAAAATCTTATTTCAAATCTAAATAAACTCATTTATTTAAAGAAACATGAAATCTAATTTCAACTCCAATTAGTTATCATAATATCCAATTCCAACACTAATTAGTTAGCACGAAATCTAATTTTAAAATTAAAATAAACTTTTTATTTTAAAATTAAAATAAACTTTTTATTTTAATTACAAAATTATTAAGAATATATAATATAATATACATATAATATAACTAAATCATTATATATATATAATATTATATATATAAAATAAGATTCATGATAAAAGGATTCAAGTTTCCTGATGATTCACGTGGCTCAGGTGAATATTAACGTGATATGATTCTGAATACATATTGAAAGGATTACGTGAAGCATAATGTGGGCAAGGAAATCGTACCTTGCTAGGGTTAGAGTGTCGTGTTGGCTGAGGAGGAGAGAAATCCACAAAGAGCACGGAATTGATTGGTTGATTGAAGAGGGGAGAACGACAGGTGGGCGATTACTCCAATGACGCGTGGCAGAACCCCTAGAATCCGGGAACTGTGTTAGGGTTATTGGGATTCCAAGAGCCTTCTTGAGTGTCCTTCGAGTTTAGAGAAATGTCTAAATCCCTTTGGTGCTTTTAGGTGGAATCTCCGAGCCTTTAAGTCACCAAAAAGGGTTTCTTTGATCTTCCAAGAATCCGAGTCTTGAGTCTGAAGAGAAGTCCCCTTTCCAAATGGAATGGAAGGGGTATTTGTAGGGTTTTCTGGAAAGTAGTCATGTTCAAGGCACCTTCAGGAAAATTTCAGAAATACCCTTTAGTCCTTAGAGTAATGCCCATATTGCCCTGTCCTTCTAGCCACCAATCCAATCCCTCAATCAATTCCCAAAACGAGCCGCCTCCACGAGTCTTCTGCCTTGGGACACGTGGAGGCTTTTCTCAGGTCTCGTACATTTATTTCTGACTTTTCCATCTTTATTTCATTAGGTTATATGAACCCTAATTTGCACATTTAATGAGGTCGTGGAACCCTAATTGCGCATTTAAATCAATTAGGTCATGTAAACCCTAATTTTATATTTGGACCCACATTTGCCCCCTGCGCGAGAGTCGCATTTCCAAATAGACAATCGTGCAAGAAAACTGCAATTCTTTGAACGATTTTGCGGCACTTCACTTTACAGGTCTTGAAGACAATGGTCCTAGAAGAGGGAACTCCTAGGGAGCCAAACCCTTAGAGTTAAACCCTAAGATGGAAAGACATAGCGAGGCTCTTCCTTGGACATATTAAAAAATCTTCTAAATTTTTTTTCTGTATCTTGCCCAATATTTGTTTCCTGGAAACAAATCAAGATAAATTATATATTAATAAATAAAATCTTATTTTATTTTATTTTTGAAAATAAAATCCTTTCAAAGATTTTGGAAATAAAATCAAAACATTAATTTTTATTTCCAAAATAAAATCACATCTTGATTTTTATTTCCAAAATAAAATCAAATCTTAATTTTTATTTCCAAAATCAAATCTAAATTTTATAAAATTAAATCTTTGAAAGGATTTAATTTTCCAAAATAGAATCAAATCTTAATTTTTAATTTTTTTTATTTCCAAAATAAAATCAAATCTAAATTTTATAAAATCAAATCTTAATTTTATAAAATTTGGTTTTATTCTGAAAATCAAATCAAATCTTTCTTAATTTGAAAAGAGATTTCAATGTGCAGCATGTAAAGAAAATATACATGATGCTAGGATGTTTTTGTTAGAGTAACATATCATGTATAACAATATCGCAATAACACATGCATGTGTTTAACTAATTTGATAATTTCGCTAGTTTTAAACAAACAATATAATATGATTTTTTATTTATTTATTTATTATTATTATTATTTTTTCCATAATAAAATAGCCATCAAAATATCTTACTCTTTACCTCCAAAATATTAGCTACGTGCTACTGTTTTATTTGGGCCGAACGCTTCTTAGTCAATTTTTTTTTTCATAATAAAGTAGCCTGAGCATGCTAGGATGAAAAAAGAAGGGTTCGCATGAAAAGATGAAAGAAGATGGGAGCCTATTGGCCGAACCCTGTAGGGAGATGCCGAACCCTATTAATTTTTAATTAATTTTTTTTTTGAAAAAAAAAAATAAAAATAAAAATAAAATAAGATCTTATCTTATTTTTCCAAGTAAAACATTTACTTATCTTATTTTTGAGAGGTCCTGTTGATGAGCACGTCTCGCATCCAAACTGAAGCCTTGATAATTCTTTGGGCAAAGATGACTGTAGCTTTGATAATTCTGACACCTCTTGTATGAGAAAGTCTTCACATGCTTCCATCTTTTATTTGCCATAAAAAGGATACGCAAGGTGTTGTTCTCTTTAACAGGCAATCAAAGCTTATGCAGAACCCTTCTATTCACGGTACTATCATGTAAGCAAGGTGCTTATGCAGATTATGTGAGCAAGGTGCAGTTGCTTTCCCCCCCCCCCCTTTTTCAACATGATTACTCGATTGGGTACAACTTTTTTTTTTCATAACCCAACACAGGATTACTTAATTGGCCAAGTGCAGCTTTGACAATATTGATCATAATCCATGACCCATTACGTCACTCTCTCATTAGTCAACCAAAAGTTTCACTTCTTGCATCCAACATGCTAGGTACTATCACTTTATTTGGGTGCAACATGCATTGATTATATAGGTTATTTATTCTTCACACCGAACCCTGCTTATTCTTCGCGCCGAACCTTGTGAGACTGTGACTCCCAATTCACGCTCTTATTTTTGAGAGGTAAGGATTTGATATCCATAATCCATGGCCACAAGTCTTGCTTCTGAATCGTAGTAGGGAGTTTTGTTGCCGCATTACTTGATGCACTTTTTATTTGGAGTAATAAGGAACCCATCATTTGAAAAGCTTTGCTTGATTAACCGCTGTGCAGCAATACATCAGTCCCACTTCGGTAATTTGGATTAACCTGCTCAATAATTGGTCAAAAGATTTCTTTGCAATTATCATTGACACCTTCTTGGCCATCAAATATTTTTATGTGTCTGCCACCTACTTTACTAAGTACATTAAAATTTGGCAGCATGTCCTGGCGTGTTTTTTTTTGTTTTTGGCCGAACCCTCTTTTTTTTTATGCATCATTCACGCCAAAGATTCGGCGGCCGAACCCTTTAGCAGGACCGTGCAACCTAAACACCTTGGACATCCTGCAAATAACATCAAGATTTTGGATGGCTTCTTGTTGAATTGATTGGCTGCCTCAAGCTCTTCAGATACTTTTTCTAACCGGAACAATTCACAGTGTCCCAACCGCGTTGTAGAGAATTTATCAACAGATGGAGTTATAGGAGCACCAGTACACCTGGCCATCCTCTCCAATAAAGTCCTTTTAACATTCAAAACTAAGGAAATCTCCTTCGCTAACAGATACTCTTGGGCATATGAAGATACACTTTTTTTTTCAACCAGTAGCACATTTAGACGATGGGCCTCTCTATCTTTGAAACAATCATATTCAGATGATCAATTTCCTGTTGGAGTAATGTATCCAAAGATGCCAGTTGGTTTGGAACTCTCTGGTACTCAAGTGGTCCTCCTAAAATAAGTAATTTGGTGTTTCTGTATTGTGAAGTCATGCGTTTGTGCTTGTGTTTTATGCGTTTGTGTTTACGTTTTTTACTCTCACTAAGACTTCCTGATGCTATACACTTGACCTTTATATAATCGCCAGGATCCAGACTGTCTCCTCTGCTAGTATTTGGTTTCATAAAAATGTGCAGCTTGCCAAGATATTGTTGTAACCACATCGATCAAGCCAGTTATCTTGGCCGTTTTCTTTGTAAATGAATCAACAAAGATTTCACCTTTCATCATGGAAATCTCCCAGAGTCCAGGCCACGCCCTTTTTTTTTTTGAAATAGGACCAAGGGAAATTATTATAATCGTCCTCTAATTCATAATTTGTTTCGATTGTTGAAGGTGACTTGCTTCCAAGAAAAACCCTTGTTTACTTCGCCATTAAAGGTCAATTATAGCAATAATCTTTTGAGAAAGACAAGAAACTGAGGGCTGCCAATACTCCCATACCCAGAATCGAGTTAGTTGAAGTGACTCGTCTGTAATAAGGTCTTCCTCTTACATATATATACATAACACGGGTACATAGCTCCTCACTTAAACCAATACGTTACATATATGATGAAAATATGGCCTCTTTTGTTTGTACTCTTTTTCTTGCCTTTTTTTTATTCAGGTAACTCTAATCTTTCTTTTGTCTTCCGAGCCCCATTACCTTGATTATATCTCGGTTTTTTCCCTCAGATAATAAAGAAAGATTAACAAAAAAAATTCAACGAAAACCCAAAGAAAGAAAAAATTCTCTGTATGCGGCAAAATTACTCCAATTGGCCGAACCTTGGAGGACCGAACACTAGGGGGGCTGAACCCTAAGAGGTTGAATCCTAGGGGGCCAAACCCTGGGGGAAATCAATGTCTAGACTCCTTTTGACATTTTTTTCTTTCTTCTTTTCAGGTGTCTTTGAGGTTACATATCAAACCTTCTTCTTTGTCATGGTGAGCATTTCTTTTTCCTTTGACATCCTTACATTGCATTTTTTTTATATAGAATTCTTATGATGAACTTTCCTTGCTTGTAGGCCCTTTCACCTGAATGCTCCGCAGATCCAAAAACCACTCGGGAGTCCCCCTTCATCACTGATTGGGGAAGGGCTCCCTTCTCGGTCCTTCTGACACCTTCTGGGATAGAGTTAAGGACAATGACCGTATAACTTTTCCTTCACCAGAGAAAGAAGGCCTATTTCTGTATGCCCAGCTTCTGGAGGTTGGGATGACTTCCCTCGTGCTAATTGCATTCCCCGCCTATGCATAGAGAAGAAAGAATACCCTTTCAGTCCTCTTCACTTCCTATCTGATTCATCTAGTCGCCTTCAAGGATGGCAGGATTGGACCGACGAAATCCTTGGAAATGCTGAATACGTGGAAATACTAAAAAACACAAGCATCTTTCGTTGTGTTCAACTGTGTAGAGACCTACGCATCCACCATGACCATACCGCTCTTACTGTGTTAATCTCACGATGGTGTTCCTCTACTTGCACATTCGTCACTGCCTGGGGGGAATTCACCCCTACTCTAGAGGATGTCTATGCCCTCTATCAGTAAGTTCTCTTCTTTTATTCCTTTCATTCATTCTCATTTTTCTGAAACATATATATTTATTTTTGAATCTTATCTTGTAGCCTTCCCGTCGTTGCTTCGAACTCTTGCAGCCCTTCTAACATGTCCACTAGAGATAACGAATGTGTTGCCTACTTGATGGAAGCCTTCAAGCAATCTTCCCGCTTCATCTCCCGCTTCAAGGGCGATACACTCCTTCCAAACTTCGAGACTTCCAGTCGGCAAAAAAATTCTTGGTTATCCTGGGTACGCTACTTCTTCCGTGACTACAAGACCAACCAATGGGACAGCTCTATTCATGACAAATCTGTTATTGCCTTCCATGGAGAGACTTGTCCTTTTCCTCTAGCAGCTTATCTGGCTATGTGGCTGTCCCGCTTCATCTTCCCTAGATCTCCCATAGACGGTCCTTCTGCCCGTGTGTTCAGCTTGGCAGCGTTATTATCCCGAAGCTCAGAGATTTCCCTTGCTTCTCTCTTCTTAGGGTCCTTATATCGTCGCCTAGACGAAACAATCCTTGCCATGAAAGAATCTGTTGGGAGGTAATCACTTTCCTATATGTATATATATATATATATATTATTTGTCTTTCCAACCGCACTTATTTTCCTTTAACCTTTTTCTTATTTAATTTTTTATTCCTTCAGGTATGATGTCAATTGCTTCATTCCATGCTCCTTTCTTCAGATTTTTCTTTTTGAACGCTTTTCGGGCTAATCCTCTAAGCAGAAGAAGAAGTCTCCTCTTTTTTCATCACCCAACGTCATTCCTCTCATGACACGTTGGATTGATCACAGACTTAGACTCGATAGTGCGAATTTGCGGCCTTTTCTTGATGATTATACTTTGTTCACTTCCCGTCCCTATACCATTGTTTCAGAGGGTTGCGGCCATCTACCTCACTTTTACAAGTGCCAATTTCGTACCTACTCAAGCCTCAACAGAACCAGCTTGAGTGGTTCTACACTATCTTGGTTCGTTTTCCTTCGGTCTACAAAGCTTCCTTACTTCCTCGAGAATAATAGTTTTGGCACTGTACTGTATTCTCCTCACCGGGTCATGAGACAATTCAGATATGACCAGGAATGCCCTTTTGGTCACACCTGCCGAGGAAATTATGAGGCTGCTCTTGTCAATTTCGTCTGTTTCTCCCCCTCTTTTACATGGGCATTTCCGAGGCTACAAAGTGATCCTCATAGATCCCTTCCTTTTTTAATACCAGATAATTCCCAGAGCGGGCGATATACTACTGGTGAACGTAATTACTGGAAAATCAATCTTAAAAGATGGGAGGATGATACCTTGATTTGTTCATTGCCAGTTTCTATTCCAAAGCGTCTCCAATGGTGCCGACTGCTATGCTCTCCTAAGACCAATATCCGTCCAATACTTTGGCCATCCAGTAGCCGATTGGTTGAGCACGAGGTCTTGATGCCTAAGTCTTCTCTTCCTCATTTAGCAGACATTCTTCCTCGAGGTGATCCGAATACTTTTCCTATACAAGCTCACACTACTTCCACGAGTCTTCCACCACGGGATTCGTTTCGGGTGTCTCCTCCAGCTCCTCCCCAGGGATCCTTTGATGCCGAGGCAATGAGAGTCACTCGTTCTAAAACGAGAGTGGCTATTACTACTAATTCTGAAGTAGCTCTTCCTATTGCTTCTGATGTGGTTTTAGTCAGTGTTCTTCCTCCTATTAGGCTTATCATAAAGCCATTGGCAAAACACCCTCTTGATAGTGCTGATTCTAATATACCGGCAGCTGAGGATCCAACCAAGAAACGCCGTAGAAATTTGGTAATAATTTTTTTTTTGTACTATTCTCATTTTTCTTTCATCCCTTGTATTACTACTTTCACATATCGTTAAGTAATTGTTTCTTTTTTTTTTAGGTTACCGTGGACGATGAAGATGATGATGATGATGACGTTCCTCTTGGGCTTATGTGTAGTACTGCCAATGAGGCGGTCGCGACGGTTTCCACTAGTCGTGAGCCTTCCCAACCTATACTTGTTGATATTGAGTCATCTATTCCTCGTGATGATTGTGTTAGCCTGGATGCTAAGGATACCTTATCCGATGTGAGCTAGAGTCCTATTGTGGGTGATACAGCTATTTCTTCACACCCTCCTGTGACTGCTCCTCATGATGAGTGTGAAGATGTTGATGAGGCTCTTACTTCCCCGAGGGGGAATCCTTCTGAAATTATTGGTGATGCTCATCCTCCCCAGAAGGATTCTACCGAGTTTGTGATTGCTCGGGAGGGCAGTGTTGATAACATTCTGGGTGGGTTGAATAACATTCCCCTTTCTGTGGCATCTCCCGACTCCTTTTCTATTGACTATATTGTGAGTATCCTTCTTTAATCAACATATGATTTGTCTTGAATTTCCTTTCTTTCTTTGTTTTTAATATATTGTGTTTTGACATTTTGTTTTTTCAGAGCGTGAAGATGAAAGACTTGTCTTTGCCTGTTGAGGCACTCGCTTTATTTGATGCTCTCCATCCAGATGTTTCCCACTCGCCATATAGTGACCTTGGTTATCCTTCAGGTGACCAAGGTTTCGAGGAATCCTCAGCCATACAGCATCTTTCTACTCCTCCACCCCTTGACTCGACAAATTCAATGGTGGCTTCTAAAGTAGCTGCTACCAAAGCTTCCTTCAATCCAAATGGGGATCTTATTTTTTGGAGGGGTTTCCAGATATCATCTTCTAGTCGGGAAAGTCTGGAGAATCTCCTAGCTCGGTTCCCGCAGATACTTGACCAGTTAATTATTAAGGAGACTTCCACCCAAACCTTCTTCCTAGATCAGCTCGCAGGCCTTATCTGTAGATTGCACACTCTTTCTTTATATTCTTTGCGAGTCAAGGACTTGAAGAAGTTTAATGATAAAGTAGACGACCTTACAGCCGTAGGTGTTGACATGTCTCTGTTTCGTGATAGATTGACTCTTCTCAAGTCAAGTTTTGATCTTGTTTTATTACGTTTGGAGGTTGCTGTACGTAAGTGTGAAGATGAATCCTTTTCAGTGCAGCTTTCTGAGCTTGTTGAAGCCGCCAATAAATTGAAGATACAGTCTCAAGATTTAGAGGGCCGACTTCGGGAGGTAGAGCGCCAGCGACGGGACTTAGAGTCAATTACCCAACAAGTTAGGGAACTGAAAGCTGCAAATCTTAAGATTCGAGATGCTGCCGTTGCTGACTTAGAAGCTTTAGTTGTGCCTCCACTTCATTTTGATATGTCTTGGCCTTTAGATCATAACTTGTTGTAGTAGTTTTTTTTTCGATTTCCTGTTTCAGAAACTCATTTACACATGTTTCGTTTATCAAAATGTAGTTTCTTCAACCTTGTTGATTGCTTTTAATTTGAATGATTCCTTAAAATTCAATATTTATCATTGAATCTCAAGTTATTCAAATTAATATTACAAGACAACCACAAGTAAATATGAATTTTATCAAAAACATGTATATATAGTTTTCACAAACCAAAACTTGACTTTATACTTTTTTTTAAAAAAAAGAAATTTAAAAATAACATTCAAGTATAAGTGAAAGTTTGTAACTTTATTGATAATAAAATTGCTTTTAACGAAAAGCATAACGTTTCATTAGTAAATCTTGCTTTTGTCGAAGAAAGCATAACGATTGCCACTTTTAGAGGTAAAGTGTAACTTTCTTGCTTTTGTCGAATAAAGCATAACGTTTGCCACTTTTAAAGATAAAGTGTAACTTTCGGGGTTGAGGACTTATACTCAGGTGCCTCAGTCACTTTTGAAGTTGAAAGTGTAACTGCCGAGGGCTGTACTTAGTCAGGTGCCTCGATCACTTTTGAAGTTGAAAGTGTAACTTTTGAGGGCTGTACTTAGTCAGGTTCCTCGATTACTTTTGAAGTTGAAAGTATAACTTTTTGTGATGCTCTTCTCATGTGTAATATTTCTTTACCCACTTTAAGTTTAATGTGCCTGAGACAGCATCTGATCCCACATGAGATATCTTGCAATACCCGCTTTTGGAGATCTCTCGTACCCTATACGGGCCTTCCCAAAATTTTGTTGTTGGGGTCCCCTTCATGATTTGAGTTGCCGTTTTGAGTACTAGGTCCCCCACCAGAATTCGTCGTGGTACTACTGCAGTATTGTATTGTCGTCGCAGTCTTTCATGGTACCGTTAAAGCTTCTCTTTAGCCTTATCTCGAAAGTCAACTAAGGCCTCCAGGGCTGCTGGTTGGTTTTCTTCCTCGACCAAGCTTAGAAGTCTCATTCGAGCCGAAGGTATTTCTATTTTAGCGGGCAAAACAGCTTCTTCACCATAAACCAAAGCATATGGGGTCTCGCCTGTAGGCTTCCTTTTTGAAGTTCGATATGCCCATAACCCTATTGGTAATTGTTCTGCCCATATCTTCGGATGATCGTCCAGGGTTTTTGATAAAATTTTTATCAAGATTTTGTTTGTAGCCTCTACTTGTCCGTTGCCTTTCGGGTAATATGGTGATGATTTATAATGTTTCACCCTGTATCTTTCCATCAGATTTTTGACGTCCCTATTGATGAAGGGAGTTCCATTATCTGACAAAATTATCTTCGGGATCCCGAAACGTCAAATGATGTTCTCCTTGATAAAATTGGCCACTGTTGGTCCCGTGGCCTTCTTCAAGGGGATTGCCTCCACCCACTTTGTGTACATCTTGGTGGCAGTTAAAATCCATATGTTACCCTTGGAATTAGGGTGAAAAGGACCTATAAGATCCATTCCCCATGTATGAAAGGGTCATGGTGTTGCCAAGGTTCGCAAATCCACGGTGGGAGCATGGATCAAGTTTTCATGTATTTGACATATGTGACACTTTTTAACAAATTCTAGACAATCTCCCTCCATCTTTGGCCAGTAGTAACCATGATCGATAAGTTGTTTGTACAATTTGGCTCCCCCTTAGTGTTCATCCTTGTGCATTTGGTAAACCAAATCTTTGGCTTCACCTAGTTCCAGACACCGTAGGGGCTTGCCATTGAATCCCCTTCTAAACAATTCTCCATTCTGCAAGAAGAAACGTTGTGACTTCCTCTTTATTATAATTGCGTCCTTCTTTTCGGTCGGAAGAGTCCCGCTTTGCAAGAACTCCACATAAGGGATTCGCAATCCACTATGTCTTCAATGATGTGTGCAAAACTTGTGTTAATTTATTTATGATGTATCTGACACGTGACAATATTTGCTGACGTGTGCAAAACAAAAAACTATATTTACATCATTTAATCATTTAGTCATTTAATCAAAATACTAAAATTAATCAAAACAAAAAAAATACTAAAATTCAAAAAAAAGCATAACGTATTTAGTTTTGTAATTTTAAATTCAATTTAAATATTTGTTTACAAAAAATATTGTAATTAATGATACCTTTTATATAATTTATAATTATTATAATTCACTATATAAAATTAGTCAAAGTTTATTTTTAAAATACCTCAAATAATAATAAAAATAATACCTTCTCCATTGCAAAAAAAAAAAAATACCATTTGATGAAAACCAAAACAAAGCAAAGTTGAAAATGAAAAAACAACTATCCAATCACATATCAAACTTAACAGGGGCATCAACAGAATAACAAACCCATATCATATGACGAAAAAGCTTGAACGGAACAGACACAAATCAAACCCAAATCATAACTTTATTTTTTATTCAATCCATTCTCTCACTTTCTTATTCGATTACAAATCAAACAATTTCAAAATATATCTCAAATCCATAAATCCAATTAATTTCCAAATCAGTTCAAAAAAGGATTAAAATAAATAATATTACCCCATTCATCTTCAAAGATTACTAAAAGGAGTTGAATTGATTTTTTTTTTTTAAAAGAGTAACCCAGATTTGATTCGGAGAAAACAGAGAAATAGAAAATTCTTTCTTTGACCATAGATGATGGAGGCGGTGGAACTTTGTTCTGAGTTTTCAAACTCCCTTAGGCCTTTATCTACATCCTTCAACCTCGCCTTTCTCTCTCCTCAGGTTGATCCCACTTTGGAAAAGTTAGGAGGACCAGGTTATGATTGAGAGAGAAACAGATACTGAAATCTAGATAGAGAAAATGGGGATAAATGGAGTTTGGAAGAAATGGAGAAAGAAATAGACAAGCTTTCAGACCTGGATTTGGAGTTAAGATCGAATGGCTTGGAAACGAAAATTTAGATCTGGGTGAGTTTACGAGAGAAAATTTGGATATTTTTATTTTGTTGTATTTTATTAAAGAATTATTTTGAAAATATTATTATTTTTTTTATTAAAGTTTAATTATGAAATTAGGGTTTTTTTGCCCTTTTTGTTCTTTCATCGTATTTCGTCAGTAAAATTTATCCACGTATTAACTGAGTTGGTCTATGTGACATATCCGTTAGAGACAGGCACAGTTGACCTAAATTTTGTAACGTTAAAAATATTTTTGAAAAAAAATTTAGTTTAGGGTGTAAATAAAATATCGAGTTAAATGTCGGGGTCATTTTTGGACCTTTGTCCCTTTTACTCCCATTCTACCCGATTTCCCTCCACCTAATCCAAACGGTAGTGTTCCGCTCTTGTGGCTCAAAACCAACCCAGCAGAAAAAGGTTGAAGGTCCTCAAGGAAATTGACGAGGAACTCTGCTCGAAAGACAGAAATTCCTCAAAATGGCGACTAAAGACTTTTGCCGCTTCCTCTTATCTTCAAAGACTCCTCAATCCCACTCTACTGCTCTCTCGTCCCATCCCCTTAACAACAATTTCTGCAATAATTATCGCTCTAAAAGCAATTTCAACTTACGATGTCGCCCTAGCTTCTCTATCTGTTGCCAGACCGCTGATGTTCAATCTAAAAACAATGAACTTATCTCCATTGCTGGCAAAGATCGTCTTTTGAAGGTAAGTATTGTTTTTTTGCAAGTAATTTTATTATCTCTGGTGTTTGTTTCAGTTAAATACTCCCTCTATCCCAAAATAACAGTCCTATTTTTGTTCCTTTTGCTACGCCCCTTTTCGAAAAGACTATTGCTAGGCACGACTACAAATTTATGTAGATTGTAAATATGGACTCATGTGAATATATAGGATATGATGGAATAAGAAGAGTACTGCACTAATTGATTCTATGGCTTCGCAATTCAACTTTTTCATGAAAGTTATCCACATATAAATTATTTCTCTTTAGGAAAATAGATAAGCAGTGTATCATGTTTCATTTTTGACTAGTGTAGGATGTTCTGAATTTGCTGAAAAATAGGTAAACCTAGTAATACTAGTATTACCCTTTACATTAAGTAAAGGGGTAAGTGGGAAATTGACATTTATTTTAAAATTCACTATTATTTTGAACGGGACTCTCATCTGGGACTGTAGAAGAATAGGTAGTCTTTGCTTGTTTTTTTTTTTGCATAATGTAATTGAAGTTATTTTTTGCGTAATGTAATTGAAGTTATTTTTTGCATAATGTAGTTGAAGTTAGATAACAAATTGACAGGTTTCTTTTTGTAACAAGTCGGTCCAAACTGAGTTCAGAATAAAACTAAATCCATTTTCCAAGAGCACCATTGTAACACCCCCAAAATGGGGACTATTCTTCAATCCCTACTTTGTGCGTTAGATACTATCTTGTACTAGTTTTACATCATCATTCAATGTTTAAAATAGCTAAAAATGTGGATAATTTAAAACTTTTTATATCTTTCTTTCCTTCGTTCCTTGAATCGCTTCCTTTATGATTCTTCTTATTTAAAAATCATATTTATTTTATGATTTTATTTCATCAGAGTCGATATGAGTATATACAACTCATTTCTCCATAATTTTTTTTCTTATATAGTATTATCACTATACTGCTTTACTTTATAAAGTAATTATCACAATACATTCGGAATAAGTATTCTTTATTTATAGAATATCTCAGAGATTTACATAATTGTCAATTACGCACATTAAAAACCATCAACATGGTTCAAAACAATTCTTAACTAAAGAAAATATATCCTCTTGCATGTCTTCTAATCCTTATCATCTGGTCAACTAGAGATCACATTGCAATTGTAACCTGCAAATTAATGCAAGATTGAGCACGACGGCCCAACAAGTTTAACAGTCTATCATGCATCACGTAGCACATAATTTCATATTCAATTCATGCATTATCTTCTTCATATTTATGCATGTTACAAATACATCATCAAACTCATGCAATATTAGCAACGTACATTTCATATTGTATCTTTACATCATACCTTATAAGCTATTATCTTGCACATGATATTTATCACATGTAAATTGAGTTCCATAACTCAATTAGCAATTAGTCATATTTTGACTTCCACAGATCATAGAATAGCAACACATGTATATCAACAAGTTACTATAACGATTATACCACCAATATCAAAAGCACATAAGTAAACTGAAAAACTTGTCTGATGAGTTGATTACACCTTATAGCTACCTGCGCTTCATGAATCCTACACAACATATGATCACACATACCAAACATCAGTCATACAGTCCATACAACTTAGTTCTCATTAACTTAACGTACTAGCTTAGTTTTCATTGCTTTTATCTCGTTCATTGGTTTAGTTAATACAAACTAACTTTACCAACTTCACTTGGTGTCGTGACGTTTTTAGAAACGGCACAACCCCTAGACTATCTTTTTCAATAGTGTACTTTTAATCATAGTTGTTAAGGCGTCGCCTAGGCGACGCCGTGGCGTCCAGTCGGGCTGAAGCAAGCAAGGCGTACCAGCGACTTGGTTCAGGATCGCAAGTCGGGCGCTTGGAAAAACAGGCGACGCCATGGACGCCTTCCTCTGACGACGCAGAGAAGTTGGCGAGCGACTTGATCTGTTGGGCCTTTTGGGTTTTAAAAAAAATATCAAAAACGACGTAGTTTTTCCATCACTGCCCTAATCCTAGATCTAATCGCGAACTGAAGAGCAGAACTGAAGAAAACTGAACTGAACAATGAGTAGAGGGGAGAGCGAGCAATAGTACTTACCGACGACTACGAGCCGACGATCGACGACGATTGACGACGAGCAGCGAGCCAGCGACGACGAGCAGCGAGCCAGCGACGACGAGGCGACGACGAGCAGCGAGCCAGCGACGAGCGACGACGATCTTCAGGTATGGGTCGGCGACGAGTTCGCTGCTCTGTTTTCTTTTCTTCTGTTTCTTCTCTGATTTCTTTTCCTCTCTTTCTCTGCTTCTCTGCTGTTCCGAACTCGTGATATGCTGCTTCTTCTTTATGGGTCGTGAATCGTGATATGCTGCTTCTTTATTTCTTTTACACCGTCTCCACAATTTGTCAATTGTCACATATATATAAATTTATATATTTATGTTTTATATAATATATATAAATATAAATTTATATATATATATATAAATTTATATATTTATATTTTATATATGTAGTATGTACAATGTACTGGATTTTTTTCCCAATGTATAGATAAAATGCTGGAATTTTTTTTCAATATATAGATAAAATGCATTGAATATTAATTAAGTTTCATAATTGTCATCATTTTTACACTTTATGTATATGTATTTTCCACTGTAATATGAGAGTTGTTTATTGTTTACAAGTAAAAATAAAAATATGTCAATGTCTCAATTATCTCTAATATATTGTTTGATTGATTGTATTTTGTAGAAACTAGAAAAAAAATGGCGGAAAGTTCGGGGGCCGATAATTATGATATAACGAAGGACCCTAAAAGAAAAGCTAAATCGAACGATCCGGGTTGGAAATATGGATATTGGCCGGATTTAAGTAATAGGGATGTCGTGCAATGTACACTTTGTGGGAAAAAATGTCATTCGGGCATCAAAAGACTCAAACAACATCTAGCCGGAAATTATGGAGATGTAGCTAAGTGTCCCAAAACAACAACAGAAATTATGAGGGAGATGCTAGCGGCTTTGAATAGTAAAAAGAGGAACAAGCCACTTGAGCTAGATGATGATGATGTAGTAGAAGTGCAAGAAGAACAATCATCTGCTCGTCCAAGCATGGCTTCCAATACTTCTTCTAACACTATCCCAAGTTCTGGGACGGCTTCTAAAAGGAAGAATACTGTATTTCAATTCCAAGTTCCACAACCAAAAGCTAAGACCGTTGAAGCACTTCTAAGGAAGACTCCCGAAGAAGTTGTAGAGGAGAGACATAGCAAGCGTTTGAGCCAAACGAGTATTGAAAGTCGGTTGAGGACACTGGAGGAAAAGGAGAGTCCAAATGCACGTTGCCGATTTTTTCTACGAATGTGGCATACCATTCAATGCTGCAAATTCAAGGAGATTTGAAGTAATAGTCGAGTCCATAGGGCAATATGGGCCAGGTTTCAAGCCTCCAACATATCACGAGTTGAGGGTTTCTTTACTTGAGAAGGCAAAGAAGAAAACCGATGACTTAAAGAAAAAACATGAAGTTGCTTGGAAGGAATACGACTGTTCACTCATGTCGGATGGTTGGATAGATAAGAGGGGAAGACACTTATTGAATTTTCTTGTTAATAGTCCGGAGGGGACTTATTTCATGGGTTCTGTTGATGCCTCCAGTCAGTCTCAAGATGCCACAATGTTGGCAAATCTACTTGATAGCAAGATCGAGGAAATTGGCCCCGAGTATGTTGTTCAGGTGGTCACACACAATGCCTCTAATTACAAGGCAGCGGGGCATATACTTATGGTGAGGAGACCTACACTGTTTTGGACACCTTGTGCCGCTCACTGCCTTGACCTTATGTTAGAGGACATAAGCAAGTTGAAGCAATTTCAGCCCACAATCACAAATGCAAGGAGAATTACAACATTCATTTATAGACATGGTCGTCTTCTCAGTGCGATGAGGGAGAAAACGAATGGGAGGGATCTTGTGAGACCCGCAGTTACTAGATTTGCTACAGCTTTTCTCACCTTGCAGAGTTTGTACAAGAATAAAGATGCATTGAGGCATTTGTTCATCAGCGAGGATTGGTCAAAATCAAAGTTGTCGGCTACTGAAGCGGGGAAAGTATGTGATACTGTTATTTCAACAACATTTTGGCATATTGTTGAGGATTGCATTAGGGCGTCACAGCCACTTATAGTCTTGAGGATTGTTGATAGTGATGAGAAGCCTGCTATGCCTGAAGTTATTGCTGCGATGGAATGCGCAAAGAAAAAAATCAAAGATGCATTTGATAACAAACAAAGACTGTATAAGAAGGTGATTGAAATTGTTGAGCGGCGATGGGAAAATCAAATGGAGCAAAAATTATATGGGGCTGCATTATTTCTCAATCCAGGCAAGTACTTTGATATCAAAGAGGAACGTCGGGTGTTTGCTAATGCTTTACGAGATGACTTCAATGACGTTCTTGCAAAGATGGTGCCCGAGTTAGATTTGCTAGACAAAATAAGCAATCTAGCCGACAACTATGATGCTTCTTGCGATACTTTTGCAAGAGAAATGGTGATTAGGCAACGGAAAATAAAGAATCCTCGTACGTATATTAAAATATATATAATAAGATATATTTTGATGATGATTTATATACATTCTTCATTTCCTCCCTTTAAAAATATTTATATTTCTTTTAAATGTTTGCTAGTTGATTGGTGGAATGCTTTTGGAGCGCGAGCTATTGAGCTATCCTCATTTGCAAAAAGAATTCTAGGCCTATGTTCTTCCTCCGGTTGCGAGCGCAATTGGAGTACATTTGAGTTTGTAAGTACTTTTTATTGTTAGTTCAAATTTCAAAAGGAATAAATCATTCACTATTATTAAAATTTTATCATTAATATTATTATTTTTTGTTCTATTTATTTTAGATTCATACGAAGAAGAGGAATAGATTGGAACACAAACGATTGAGTGACTTCGTGTATGTCCAATACAATCGAAAGATCGACTCAAGGTTCCAAAAGAGGCGTGAACTTGGTAATAATTTTGATCCATTAGTCATTGATGACTTTGAATGGGGTAATGAATGGATCGATAATGATGCCGATGTTGTTCATCCCGGGGGGATCTTACATGGAATGATGTGGATCGAGCAACCGGTGCATCCAATACGCTTGAGGGTCGCAATCTTTCAAGGAATGCTCGTGATAATACTAGTAATAATCTAGTGACATACTCTCGACGTGGTGGTGGTTCAACTTCAAGGGAATCAAGGTTGATAGATTCCGACTCCGATAATGAAGTTGATGAAGAAGAGAGAATTCCAAATGAAGATGAAGATGTGGAGGATGATTTTGGAGAAAGACCACCACCTACGCCTTTGAATGAGAGTAGTTCTCGTGGAAGAGATGAAGATGACATTTTTTATGATGATTTTGATTGAATGATGTTTTTAGACTAGTGTAGAGAGTCTAAATATTATTTTGGCTTGTTATGGTGGTGTTTTATTAGTTATTAGACTACATATTTGTGATGGTTGGTTACAACTCTATTTTCTATGTGGTATTTGTTGAATTCTTCAACTCTTTTACTAGTTTTTAATATCAAGTGAGTTGTTTTTGGATTGTTATTGATAAGTATTATGATAATTATGCCTTTAATATTATTCCATAATGTTATGTTTTGAGTTTTAATGTATATAAAATTTTATTGTCAATATACTTGTTAAGTAAAATAAATAACATATAAATTGTACATTGTAAACGACTTGTCGCTTTACGGATGCCATGACGGTCGCTTTGTCGCCTAGGCGTCCAGGCAGTTGGCTACCACCATGACTCGCCGTGGCGCCGTAACAACTATGCTTTTAATACACTTTAGTATTATGGCTTAATTAAAACAACGCAACTCAACTTACTCCCCAAAGCTTCCTTAGCGAATCAGCATATTTAATGTAAATCCTTGGTTTACATTACTTTTAACTTACCCTAAGGTTCGTTTACTTTGATCTATTCCCATCTTGATTTTCAATTTAGTCACTTCATGCATACAAATCTTATTGTAAGAATTGCTTAAACACATGCCACAAGGTTGCTTTTTCATTTGAAAACCATTTAACTTCTCTTTAACATTCTTTTGAAATCCTTGTTTGATATATCCAAAACATGCTTGACCATACTAAACATCACATAACCCTGTTATTACAGCTTAAGATACATATATACACATGATCTAAGCTTTAGTTTTCATCAAAAATATCTTGACAGTTCTGCAATTCAGCGCGGCCGCGCTACTCCCTTTTCAGCCCAGAACTGAGTTTTTATTTACTCAGGTTACTTTCTAACATGCTGTAGTTTTAATACATAACATGTTTTATACCCGTTTTGAACCCCACTTTCTTGGCCTCAAGTTAAATTTCAAAGCTATATAGTTTCATTTTGAAATTTCTTTTCTAAATAAACTTACTGGTTCATTTCAGAAGAATTTGACCATGATGGAGTTTGAACACCATAATACTGCTACAAGGACTTCAAAACACATACTCACATATCATTCAAATACATCTAGTTCATAATTAAAAATTAAAGTAGTTTTTCATTTGATTTTTCTTACTAAACCATGCTAAAGCAACTTATATCCTGCATAGCAATCTTGAGCATCATACCAGACATTTTTATGCATATATGACTCCATTACACCTGCCCAGAAATTCAAGAATCAAAGAAATAAATTTTCGAATTCTAGGAACCAGCGCGGCTGTGCTGGTTTTGCCTTAGGAAGTGGCGCGGTCGCGCCACCTCGGCTGTAGTTCAAGATTTGCTCTGTTCCAGCAGAGCTTGAAATTTAATTCTCAAATCTTTCGAACATGCTTCTTAAATTTTAACACATTATACTAGATAACTAAATTAATCTCCTTTTCGATTTTACAGCGTCAATTACTACCTACATTAGTCAAATTCCTTTAATTTCTAAGTTTTTAGCAATACTTCCTACTTGAGCATTTTAACAACTAACATGTGTCTTCAGCAAGGGTTGACTGGCAGTCCCGTGATGGTGTCTTCAGCAACCTTCTTAATGCATTTGGGAGTTGACCCCAATAGGAATCCTCCTTTACATTCTGCATGCCAAACCGAATTAACCTATTCATGAGCTACCTTGTTTCCATCTCTAGAAGTAAAACTAGAATTCGAAACCTTGTTCTCCTAAAAAAAGATGCATCTAGCAACCTCTATCAAAGAAATTATGGATCCAATGAGTTAATAAGCTATTATCACTAGTAAAGTAAGGGTGTAAACAAGTCGAACCGAAACGAACAGAGAGCTGCTCAAATTTGACTCGAAACGTTAAATTCATACTCGAATTTGAATTGTATTTAAAACATTCTTCTCAAATCCGACTCGACTCGAATATTTATTACTCGAATTCGATTCGACTCAGATCGAATTATATTCAAGCTACTCGTGAGCTTCAAATTCAAGCTCGAATTCGAGTCTCCACATAATAACTAGTTTTATAATAAATATAATTATAAATTGAATTTATTATTTTACTTAGAAATGAGAAATATATTTACTATTACACTTTACAAATATAAAATAACAATTAAAATTAAAAACAAAACAATAATAATTTAATTATCGTAATTTGATTTAATTTTGTATATATTATAAGAGAATGTATCGAGTATCTAATCAATCGAGTATGTATCGAATCACAATCGAGAATTCGAGTAGTTTGAATCTTACACGAGTCGAGTATAACTTTACTCAGATTCTACTCATTTTTATTTGAACTATTTTTTATGCTCAGATTTGGATCATATTTATAACGAATCTGAGTCTCGTTCGTATTTTTTTGAGTCGAACCCGAATCGAGCCCGAACTGTTTTGTTCGTTTACAACCTTAATCACTAGTATTACTCACATGACATATACCTACTGCTAAACTATACTAGCAAAATAGAATTAATAAAATTGTCCTATGGTTTCATGTGGGGTGTGTGTCACAACTCTAGTAAGAAGTACAAGAAATTGATGACTAATAACATGATATTATGGATTATTTGATTTTATTTATCTCTCAATTATTGAATATTATGAATTTTAGATTGTACTAAAACCTACTTGCCACAAACTAAAAATAAAATTGTACCCAAAAGTATATGGGATGCAATCACCTTGACTTTGTATCAAATAATTTATACATCATCTAGTTGCATTTTATGTCAAATAAGTTTCTAAGACATGTACCAAGCTCAATATTAAAAATATGAAAAATACGATCATATTTTAAAGGGATGATTAAAGGCTACCTTAAAAATTAGAGATTAATGGTTGGATACTAGAGACAACTGATGCAAGTCAAATTTATGATGAAGAATTAATGGAAAATAAATTAGAATTTAAACTCCACGTTTAAACCAGTGTATCAACTCCACGCAACACCAAGACGGAGAAAATACCTCTACGGTATAAATAAAATAATCAACTTCAATATCAATAGTTTGTGACTTGTGGGGATTACATCACTATTTAAAACTATTTAAAGAGACAACCCTGATATTACTTTGGGAATAACAAAAGTACCAAACGACTAAAATACATTTATTAATAATTCCTAATCACTAATATATGTCCTAAATCCCCACTAATAAATAAAATGCATAAATCACATAAACTACTTTTATATTAAACATAATAAAAACTCCAAATAATAAATATAAAAAATCTCCTTTGTTCTTGACTTGGAGTCCCCAACATTCTCCTCTTGTTGGACAAAACTCGACATCGAGTTCTATAATTTGAGAGAATAAGCAATGAACTCCTCTGCAATGGAAGAACATCTTGAAACACCTTTGACAACATCATCACGCGGTATGACTCAAATTTTTTTTGAAAGAAAATTGATGAGAGCCTTGGTTTTGTATTCAAAGGTGCTAAAAAGAAGCTTTTTGGAACAACGAAATCAACGTCAACTTGGATTGGATCAACTTCTTGAATCGTACTTTCTTCGGTAATTGTGGAGAAATAAAGAAAGGAAGATATTTTCTATTATATATCTTACAATGTACAATTGAGAGCTTAGAACTGCAGTACATTTGGAAAGTAAATCAATCATCCAATCCCCCTAAACATGCAATCCCCCAAATCGTGCTATGAGAATAATATCCTAGAATTCTCTAGATTATCTACTAACACTCCCCCTCAAACTGAAAGTCTTATATTATGACTTATAGCTTGTTACAAAATATAATCCCAAAACTAAAAAGATTTAAACCAAACTTAAAACAAAAATATTTTATCTCCAATACTCCCCCTCAAATTGAGGCTCTCTTCAATTTGCATGAATAAAATAAAAAGAAAGAAAAAGAAAAATGATGTGTATGTGCAAAGTTAATTCTAACCCTTAATACATAACTTCACTCCACTTTCCAAGGATATTATGTGCAGGCAATAACGGAGAACACTTATCTCCAACAAAAACGATGGACTCCTTGCCTTCCTTAATAACGGATGACTCTCAAGTCTCTCAACAAATCGAAGGACACACACCTTTCCCAAACCTCTGTCCCATGAAAATTCTTGCTCTCTATTCAACAACACATTTATATATTTGAACCTGAGAAATTAACTACTCTGGACATGTTGCCATTTTAAAAATGAGAAAATATAATATAAAAAAACTCAACTCCAACAAAAAAATCAGAACTGAACCCTAACCACCTAATTTTTCTTTAAGATGAAGTTAAACAATAAAAAGAAATGATACCCGCTGCCGACACAACGGGAGCAAAACCTTTTGATTTGATTGTCAAGATCAACCCAACTTTGATACTATGTGGAGAAATAAAGTAAGATGTTTTCTATTATATATCTTACAATGTACAATTGAGAGCTTAGAACTGTAGTATATTTTAAAAGTAAATCAATCATCCTTTAATCATGCAATCTCCTTTTAATCATGCAATCCCCCTAAACATGCAATGATGGGGACTCCAAGTCAAGGACAAAGAAGAGGTTTTTTATATTTATTATTTGGAGTTTTTATTATGTTTAATATAAAAGTAGTTGATGTGATTTATGTATTTTATTTATTAGTGGAGATTTAGGGATATTAATTAGTAATTAGGAATTTTTAATGTTTAGTAACGATATCTTAGTCTTTTAGTACTTTTATTATTCTCCAAGTAATACTAGGGTTTTGAGTCTTTTAAGTAGTGATGTAATCCCCACAAGTCTTTTAGAATACAAAATATTGATATTGATATTAAAATTGATTATTACATTCATACCGTAGAGGTATCCTACTGTAGAAGTATTTTATCCATCTTGGTGTCGATACATGGAGTGGATACACTTGAGAGATCCTAGTGGTTTAAACGTGGAGTTTAGATTCTAGTTTATTTTTCGTTAATCTTCATCTTAAACCTGTCCTACATCATTTTTGGTATCAAAGCTTAAGGTTTCTCCATTAATTTTTCAATTTTTGGGAGATCTTTGGGTTTTCAAAAAAAGAAGAAGGCTGAAGTACTGTTCACGGGCCGGATTTACTGTTCACTAACCGGAGTATTGTTCATCGCAGGAGTTACTCTTCATCACGCTTGTTTACTAAAAAAAAGGAAGAGGAGAAGAAGGATGCTCTGTCTTGTTGCTTTTGCTGCTGCTATTCTCTAGGGAACAAGAGTAACCCTAATATCTAACTTATAAAAACTAATAAAAACTTCAAATAATAAATATAAAAAATCTCTTCTTTATTCTTGACTTGGAGTCCCCATCAACAACAATAATTACCAAACACTGAACTTGTGAATCATGAATCATATTGTAAGATACGAATATAAATACAAAATACAATAACTACATATCTAAGCATACAGAGAACTCCATTTATTGGACAATAAAACATATTAGCTAAAGTTTAATGTTAAAGTAGTCAAATAGCCTAGAAACAAACTCTAAATATTCAAAGTATAGCTTGAAGACTTCAAACTTAAAGGCTTCATTGTTAGTTAATTTTTAGAAAAGAACTAAAAAATTATAACCTACCTTTAGCTATATAAGTATTAAATCCAAAATAAAATTAAGTCCAGATTGCAAAGTGAAGATCAAAAAGTGAACCAAAAGCTATGTATTAGGTCTCCATGCCAAAAGAAACAGGAACAATGAAAACGGAGACAATTTTGTTAAAAGAATATAAGAAATTTTAGAAAACATTTTAGGCCTATTGTATAGAACGATTGAACATCTCTTCTACTAGAACAAGAAAAACTTTTTATTGTGTTGTTTTAAGTTTAATTCTTATCTTTAACTTAAAAATGTATGGTGACCATACCGTAAATCGGAAGATATGGTGTTGTATCCTAGATATGGTGAGATATTAGATATGCTGGCGATACTATATCAAATTGCTCCTGTATCATATTGTATTGTAAGATTCTTATCGCGTACCAATGTACAACCACATGTACTACATTAAGTTCATTTAACTTGGTTGCTAGAGAATATTATGTGGACCATAGTCCTGCATGTATCTTTTTTCAAAAGGCACAGTTGGTATCGTGGAAAATTCTGGAGCATGATGAAAACTGTAGTTTATGTAATTATTCTCTGTCATCAGAGCTTTCTCGGGAAAAGTGAGGGAATGGAAATCAGAAGGAAAGTAAATGAAAATATTCAAAATTCCATTACACTATATTTTAGGTTTTGTAAGTTTTGGGGCTTTATGTTGTATTACTTTTCATTGTATTGTCCTTTATCTTTCCTTCACACTTCGAGTTCACATGGTGGAAGCATAATTGATGGAAGTTGGTATAGATATTAAGCATTATGCCTTGATTTGTTCAAAAACTGATAACTAGATTTTGTTTTTTAAATTGAATTACAGGTTCCTATATCGAACATCAGAAATTTCTGCATTATTGCACATATTGACCATGGGAAATCAACATTAGCAGACAAGTTACTTCAAACAACGGGTACAGTTCAGATGCGTGATATGAAGGAACAATTTCTTGATAATATGGATCTAGAGAGAGAAAGGGGCATCACTATCAAACTACAGGTTTGTATTATGACTGTCAACACACAGCGAGTGCAGAAACTATTTGATAGCATTATAACTAGTTGTTATTGAAGAGTAAAATGAGGATGGAAAATGTTTCTTTTCTTAGTCAAGCAAATTGATAGCTTAAACATCCAATGTTGGTGAACCGTCTGATAGCGTTGTCATGAAATACTGTTATGCTCTAGGCTCTTTTGTCATTCCATCCAAGATTTTATGTTTAATTATTTTTTGTTGTTGGTATAATTAACATCCTTTCAACAGTATATGATGTTTTCTTATTAAGTTCTGGCATTTGTGCTTATGAATTTAGGTGTGTCTGTGTAGTTGAGGATTTGTTGTTTGTTAGATTATCGGGGCTTTGGCTGGAGTAGGGATTCTACAGTGATGTGGAATTATATTGTTTTCACTATTTTGCGGAGAAGTCTAGATTTAAAGCGAGAAAAGTCTTCCTCCACATTTCTTGAGGAGTAGAGTTTCTTCGTTGCATCGTTGTGGTCGTCGGCCATTGGAGTTTTTTTGAGCTATTTCAGATATGTTTAGAGATTGGGAAAGCTGTTGTTCTTTCAAGTGATGTTCTTTGTTTTCTTCATGTTCCACTTAATTCACCTAGGGAGGTTTACCTGTTCTCCATCCTTTTTCCCCCTATCAAAAATTCTTCTATATATATATATATTATATGTATGTATATTCTGTCATACTATGTTAACCTGTAGTCTATTAGTAAAGCTGTGAAGGCACTCAATTCTTTCTTAGACTATCATTGGCTTTTTATCCATTTTGTGGTGGTTCATGTGTCAAGGAAATAGAGGGAAAAATAACATGGACTCTTTTCTTCCATTTCACTGGACATGGGGCCCTGATTATTAGGGCATCCCGTAGTTTCCTTTCCACACAGATAGCATTGATTCTCCGTGTGTGTGTGTGTGTTGTCTCTCTCTCTCTCTCTCTCTTCTTGAACCTCATGCCTGAGACAACCATATGAAGCACTATTTGTCCATCCATTTTGGGATGCATGAATTCAAACAGCACCCATAACTGCTGTCCCACATCAATTTTTAAGACGGTAAATTCTCTAAATTCTCTGAGAGTGTGTATGAATACTTGTCAAGATCAACCTTGTTTAGCAGATAATGTAGTTTAATCTACGTGCAAACGTAATCTCAGTTGATTCCCAATAATGTGATTTGGCTACTATCCAAGTAATCTGAATTATTTAGATATTCAATCCCAAACTAAATGATTTACTGATCCTTTTAATTTTGTGTAAGAAATTGGGATATGTTTCCTGATAAATACCTTTTTGCTGTGATTCTAATTTGTAATGGTAATCCTTTCCAATGGGACCATGACTGTTGATATTGTTCCAGGCCGCTCGAATGCGATTTTTATATAAAAATGAACCCTATTGCCTGAATCTTATTGACACTCCAGGACATGTCGACTTCTCTTACGAGGTATGTGAATGTGTTTTATTATTGGTTTCATAAACTTCAATATTTTGTTTTGAGCTGCACAAAAAACTTCAGTTTTGTATATATAACTTCAATGAACAAATTTTTGTAGATAAATATCATTTTCATTTTTAGGACAATGATTTTTTTTTTTTTTTGTGAATTAGCATCTGTAATGAATGATCTTACACTATAAACGAGAATATATTTTGGTTCTTAATGATGTGAAGTGAACAGTGCAATTCTCATGGCATATAACCTAGTGATATTTGAGAGATTGTAGACATGCTAGCGTTTATTGGTAGCAATATGAACTTCAAATGGTTTATGTTTGCCTAAATCTATACTAGCAAAATACGCAAGTATACGTAGTCCACAAGTAATATAATGATAAGAGAGTGTCGAACCCACAGAGAATTATTTAATAATAATTACCAAGTACTAACTCGTAATCAAATTAATTTTATTTAAACAATTCGATAAAAGCTGTTGAATTTTGAAAATAAAATACTAAACTAACTAATCACTAACGACCAATAACTGAATTCAGATAAAAAGGCTTAAGAGTTGATGATTCACTCTAATGTCAGTACATCCGGTTGAATTATATGAGTTAATAAGGATTGTTGATCAAGAACTCATTAGGATTTATAAACTCCTTTCGATGATTTATAAACAACTCTTCCTAAATTCAATAAATTTGAATTAGAAAAAATCACTCTAATTAATCAACCTACTATAATTGGAATTAACAAGAATTTCACGCACAAGTTCTCTATTCGATCACATAAGGCATATAGGTTTATTTCTATCCTATACACAAATTACAAATTCCATCTCATGCAGAAATCATAATCTTTATGCTATTATATCCAGGACCTATAATCCATCTTCCAATTTCGTATAGATTACCACGCTAATTGTTGATCAAGCAATTAATCAATCGAACGCCAAATCAATAATAATCGACAAGTTAATTAAAGCTACTCATCAAGTTCCATTGCAATCTTAAATAGAATTTAGTTCATAACCGAATTAAAAACCACAATCCACAAGTAAAGCATCATCCAAGAATTACAAAATAAAAAGATAAAAGAAGAAAGGAAAAATTCTTTTGAAGCAATCCTTGATATCCTCCTTAGCCTTGTAAGTTGGTCTTCCTTCGTGACAAGTCTCCTTGCTTCAAGTCTCCAATCCTTCTTCAATTCTAGGGTTAGCAAAAAGTATCCAAAAAATCTCCTTATTCTATGCCTCACATCATTTATTTATAGGTTACAAGTTCAATTTCTAAGCTTAGGAGCTTAGGAGGAAAAACAATCCAATTTAGGGTCAAAAACATGTAAAACCTCGTCAAAACTTGGTCTGGCCTAGTCCCGGGTGCTGCAGCGCCAGTTTACGGCGCTGCCGCGCCGAAATAGTACGAAATGGGCGCTGCTGCGCCAACTGATTCTCTGGAATTTTTGCTTCGACGTCTGTTGGTTAGAGATACTGGCTGGATCAAGGTTGAAATTGGGCTTCAAGTGGCTGCTATGTAAATGACAACTCCAAACTTTGAGGTTCAACATCCGATGGTAAAAAGATTTCAACTTTTTCAAATGAACACTGATTGGGATGATTCAAGATGTTATGAAAAGCTAATAAGTAGATCTACAATAAAATCCAAGTTCCAAACCATGAACATGCATCCAACTTAGCATTAAAAGCCCTTCAATCTCTCCTTCTTGCATTTGCTTGCATAATGTACTCGAAAAGATGTCCGGATTGCTTTTCCTTTCTTCTTCATGCCATGTCGTGTTATATTGTTAACGACTTGTCGACTTGTGGACGACTAGTCATGCGCCTTGTCGACTAAGCGCTTAAGCTCCCGGCTGTCGCCTTGCCTCGACTTGGCGCCTTGATAACTATGCTTTTGATTCGTAGGTATAAAACTCACTTATCAATTTAGTTTCTCCTAAATATCTTTCATGTATGTTATATATTCTCATGAATACCACTTGAGTAGATTTGCATCTTGATGAGGACATATCTTTATTCTATATTTACTTTCAGTGAGAAAAGGATCTAGTTGAAAATGTTGACGAGGATGTCTTTCTTCTCTCATGCAAATAGGAGTAGCAAGTAGATCTAATTTCTTGATGAAATAAGGTTTGAAAAGTTCTCGAGAAGCACACACATCAATTCAACAATATTGTAGCCTGATTTGCAAAATGATATTTTAGGTACACATCTAAAAATTCATGTGTGACACCACTCTACTATTTCCTCCTGAATAATCATACTTATCAGTGGATTATCTGGTATAATCTATTAATATATGTTGACTGTTACACCCCCACCCTCGAGGAGGGGTGATAAAGGGGGAAATGGGTAATGAGATTTGATTTTTAATACATTGCTATTATTATTTGGCTCCCACAATATATTTAATACAAACGTTCCAACGACAAATAAAAACCAAACTATCAAAGCACACATTTTATTACAAGTACATACCACACTTATACATTCGTTGTCCGCAAGTGTAGATATACAAGACAGAAACATCATACGTTGCACACATTACACACATTACTCATTAGTTGCATATTTATACAAAACACGTTTACATATAGTAATAACTTCACGACATCAACTTCTTCACTCTGCATTCCTTTCTGAAGTTCAAAGTATATATTTATATAAGATATTTATATAAGGGTGAGCTTCACAAGCCCAACAGAGAATACTAATACACTTTTAAATCAAGTTATTATGCAATAAAAAATCTATGCAAACGAAAGGATATAAACTTCAATGCAACGTGAATAACTACCAATAAACTTCCCTTACCTTTTCACAATCTTTAAATAAATGCAATGCTTTTCTTACCTTTGAACACAATCAATATACTAACTTTGGCTAGGAACCAACTATTAGTAGCCTCCTAATTTTTGCTAGGAACCAGCCTTTATTATTTTCAACTTTAACAACACAACTGAACTTCAATACGCAAAAAGTACGTTGTTACCAGTATTTAGCTTCCGAATCATAAAACAGTGCATGATGTACAAGTATCAAGGATCATACGTAAAACCAAATTCTCATGTTTATACGAACTTCTCAACTTATAACTACAAATACATAAAATTTTACAAACGAAATTAACTAGTATCAAAAGAGAGTTGATCAAATATTCAAGCACGTACTTTCATGTACAACAGCACCACCCAAAAAGGATTGTAACTCTTTATCAATCAAGTCTTTTGAGCTGATTTCAATTCCAACAGAAATTATATTCCCGGGGTTACATTTTAGTGCCAAGAATCATCAAATTATGTTATACAAAGATTGATATATGACTCTTTAAGGTAGTATGTGCGTAAAGAAAGTCAGTGTGCAGAATCTTATAAGCAGTGCTTTTACACGAATTTAATAAAATACTTGAGTGCTTCTGTTTAAGTTGATATTTGGTAGGCATAAACTAGACTTAGGTAGTGTTTGATATGGTCTTAATACCTCTTAATAGGTTTGCCTCTGAATCGGTAAGAGCCAAAACTTGTTTGGTAAAAAAATTAGTGCCTCTTAATGCCTCGTAATTGGTAAGATTCAAAAACAATTCTAAACCATTAAGAGCTACCTCTTACCGAGTTTTAATTTATCTGGGACAAAAATAACCTCAGCTATATTACAAAATCCCACTTCTGTCCACTGAACCCTATTATCTCTCCCGTTTTCACTTCGATCCGCCGCTCTTCCTTCACTTCGATCTGCCGCTCTTCCTTCACCTCATGATCAGCTATATTACAAAATCCCACATTTGCTGAAGCTACAGGTGCGATATCTTTTGATCTTTGTTCAGTATTCAATTATCTCTCTTCAAGCTTTTGTTTGCTTAATTGGGGTTTTTGTTATGGATTATTAAACACACTCTTCAATTATATTCAGCAATTTATTGGGGTTTTTTATGATATCCTGCAATTATTTTCTTTATTGGGGGTTTTTATGACTGATTCAGTAGTCCTCTTGTTGTAATTGCCTATGTTTCATATATGTATGCTAATGTTCTTCCATTGTGTGCCTTATGGTCGGCTTAAATTAATTAAAGCATTCTAGGGAAAACTTCATAGAATTTTGTGTGCAGTGCTTATTTTATTTTTTTCCTTATTTTTTTGTGAGGCGTCCTTAAACATTAGTATCTGAAATCCAATATGATAATTTCAAATTTTAAGACAAACGCAACACAACTACCACAAATGTTTATTACATATCATGACCATTATAAGAAAACAGCATTACGAAATGGGAAAGAGAATTTGTTTGCAAAAATGATACTAGTTGGGATAACACTATTTGCATTAATTTATTAATTTTATCTCATGATTAGTCTATTATTTAATTTTATGGATTCTGTTTTATTATTTCTAAGACTATTTGATAATGGATTATAATTTGGAAAGGTGGTATATTATGATTTACACCTTAAAATTTTTTAGTTGTCACACCAGGAAGTTGGAGTGTATTATGTTTCTCATATGTTAACAGTAGAGATGCGTATGTTCTTTTCTTGATGAATGGATGGCATTGTGTTGGACCTTTTTACTTTCATTTTCAGTGGTACAAGTCTTTTAGAAAGTTACTGTTCTTGGACTATTTTTGAAGTTCTTTTTACTTTGCCTTTCAAGTTGAACTCACAGTGGGGATGAATTCAAATATTTTCAGCGGCAGAAAATTATGTATGTGAATACAAATATTCTCAGAATTCAGTATGTTCCTGAGGCTACTATTACCCAAACAAATATCAAATTGATAATCATCACTCCTTTGTCTAACTCAATTCTTTACAATATCAAAACTCAATTTGTCATGGAAAAATGATATATATTGTGAAAGTTTACGTTTTGCAATGATAATTTATCGCAATAAATAACAAGACTCTTTGGCATATATAGAAAATGGAAACAGACTCTACATCCTTGACAATCATTCAGAAATATCAACAGGCCATTAATTTTTGGGTTGTGTTGGGATTAGGGTCAGTACTCTCTTCATCCTCCTCTGTTTCTTCAACTGCTAGGCTAGTTTGCTTCTTTGGGATGGCAAGTTGGTAATGAGATTTTGTTCCTCTTCCTAGCCAACTCCAACAGGACTGGTGAGCTTTTATGTGAATATTTAGAAATCTTAAATCAAATGCGTGCACTGCATACAGCATACTGCACTATTAGATTATGCAGCATACAACATAATATTGGTAATGAGATGGCAAGTTGGTAATGAGATTCTAATGATTATTTGGGATGGCAAGTTGGTAATGAGATTATAATGATTATTAGATTATAATACATCATACAACATACAGCATACTGCTCTGCACATTTGGGGAATCGTAATGAAGTATATGATTATGCTTGCATATGCACAGTTTTAAAATTTGATCTACAAGAATGCTTTCCCTTGTACAAACATTATATTATACTACGGGTTTATAAAGTATGTCCAGTCAAATACTTATTGTTAGAATCTATGTACTTTAGGTATGGAACAAACTAGTGAAACTCAAAAACCAAAAAGGACTAGAGTGAGTTGGAGGAATGAATCACTAGTGAAAACTTTTTTAGAAGCATGTATTCGTGAGGTTGTGGAAAATGGTAGGGAAGGTGCAAGCCTCAAGCCACAATCATGGAGAAATTCAACCATGCTCATGCACAACTCAGAAATGTTATCGAGCGTGCTTATGGTTTGTTGAAAGCAAGATTCCCAATTTTGAAACGAATGGCTCCTTACCCTTTTACAATACAAAGGGATATAGTTATCGCTTGCTTCGCAGTCCATAATTTCATAAGGAAGCATAACATTGAGGATGAATTGTTTGCTCAATATGATCGAGATAACATGTTTGACGATGAAGAGGAGCAAAATGAAGGCAACGAAGAAGAGGGACAAGATGAACCACAATGGGGTGATCAAGGCGTAGAATTTATGGTTAATCTACGTGAACAAATTACACTTCAACTCTTAACAACTGTTTGAAGTTAATTTAATTTGTATGGTTGAATTATTATGCTATGTTGATATTTTTGGGACATGATACTATGTTTGAAGTTAATTTAATTTGTACTTTTTTTTATTTTTATTTTATCATATTGTGGTCAAAATATTATAAATATGTATTTAAAATACTATTCAGACTTTCTGATTATCAAACAAGTTTTGTTTAACCTGTTCAGAGGGTTAAAATGGTAAAATACTGTTATTCAGACATTTTGAAAAATTAATTATCAAACAACATTTTTTCATTCAGACACAATTCTATTCAGATGCTCTATATTATTCAGACGTCTAAACTGTTCAGGTCTTAACACTCAGTTTTATCAAACACCACCTTACCTACATTTAACTTATAAAAGTTTCTAGCAAAGCTAATTGTTAGATCTTTTTAAAATAACCTTGGAACATACCCTAAAAATGAAGACTGGTTACATTTTCTGCACATGTATACTTTTATATTCATCACTTATAACTCTTCCAAATACCCCATAAATGTCATATATTTCACCAAATCATCAAATCAAGCTCTACTAAACATGATCATAAACAACTTCAAACTTTAACATCATATACACAGAAACATGAAAGGTTCATAGTAAAACATCATTCGTTTGTAAGATGCCATATATGGAAGTTAGTTCATCATTTGAGAATTATATATTATTTATGGCGACAAGTCGTTTACAATGTGCAATTTATATATTATTTATTTTACTTAACAAATATATTGGCAATAAATTTTCATATACTTGAAACTCAAAACATAACACTATGGAATAACATTAAGAGCATAATTATGTAAATACTTGACAATAACAATCCAAAAACAAAACACTTGATATTAAAAATGAAGTATATAAGACAAACATATATAAATATATATAAATTTATATATAACCAGCTTACTCATAAGTATATAAATATAACAAAAAAAAAGAATAAGTTTACAGTTCGTAAAGGTTTTGATGTCTTGGTATTCTTAGCGTATTAAGTTTATCAGTTCTTGGCCGTCTGAAGCTTTGAACTTTGTTGTCTAATGTTTACTTTGTCATTATACAATATAAAAGAAATTGAGCATATAAAATAATGCAAAGGGTGAAAGAGCAAAATAATATATTTTACTTAGTTTATGCTCTCCCAAGTGGAGACAAATCTTAGTGGGCAGCAAAATTAGAAGCTAGTGGAGGGACAACAACTAATGGAGCACGGGGATGTGTATATATATATATATATATATAAAATATATATACACGTGTGTATGTATATATATATATATATAGGGGTGCTCATCGGTAAAAAACCGAACCGGTACCGAAAAAACCGAACTGGTACCAAATCGAAAAACCCGAAAAATCAAGAACCGGTACCGGTACCGAATAACCGGTTTCGGTACCGGTTCGGTACAAAGTCGGTACCGGTTTTTTCGGTTCTGTTTTCAGTTATATTGCAATAATTAAATATTTTTTTATATTAACAAATTTTTTAAAACTAAAAAATGAGACTAGTAAATTACACTTACAAATTCTAATTATAATTGCTAGTCTAAGAGTATTTAACTATCATAGTTGTAGTAAATAGTAATTGTAGTTTGAAATTTTTGGTTAATTCTTTTGATGATTGTTAATTTTTTAGCTTCTCTTTTTTCCAATTATTGATGTAGTTTGAAAAAATGTGTGTACTATATATATTACTGATGAAATTCTTGTACACAAATGTTGTACAATATTCTCAAGTACCGATAATTGCTTATATTAATTAGCAAGTTCACGGGAATCTTTTGTTCACCCACTTCTCAAGTACCGAAATTTAAAACAATTAAATTTCAACAATTAATTTTATAAGAATTAACACTAGCCTGGTCACCATTCTCAAAGTTCGACAATTAAGTTTATAAGAATTCTAAGGAATTGTTAATGGATCGAGTAAATATTGGGTAATTAATTATATAATTTTTAATGAAGGAAATACATGGTATACTTAAAATAAGAATATTTTTGTTTTAAATTTTGTAATCCGAAAGTAATTTAAGAAAAACTATATAATAGTAAATTAATTTAAGAAAAACTATATAATAGTAAACTATATAATCCGAAAGTAATTTAAGAAAAACTACAGGAAGTATCACCCACTTCTCAAGTACCAATAATCTTTTGTTCTTGGGTGTCTACAGGAAGTATCACCCACTGGACACTTCTCTTTTTTAGTGATATCAGACATTATCAGTTACTTGAGATGAAGGTTTTTTTTTTTCGGTTTTTCGGTATTTACCGAATTCAAAATTTTCATTACCGCTACCGGTACCGAAAAGTATAAAAAAACCGAAAAACCGGTACTGAAAAAATCGAAACCGAAAAAAACCGGTACCGCCAGTACCGGTTTCAACCGGTTCAGTAAAAACCGAAAAAACCAATTTTTTTGAGCACCCCTATATATATATGTGGAGCATGGGGATGTGTGTATATATATAATATATATACACATGTGTGTATATATATATATTTATATATATATATATATATATATATATATATATAAATTTTGTTGCCCACTAAGGTTTGTCTCCACCAAGTATCATCAGTATCCAAAAATTTGCTCAATCACAAAGTCGTCCACCAAGTCGTTCAAGTCGCCCACCAAGTTGCTCGACTTTCTCTCCTCCCACCAAGTTGCCCAGACGCCTTCCCAATATGCACTGAATGGACGCCTAGGCGTCTAGGTGTCGCATTGATAACTATGGATTAGTACTGATTAATCACGATTATGAAAATCAAGCTAGTCTACACTAAAAACAAATAAGATTTCAAGATGAAGACATATCACAAATAGGATGCATGATTATAGTGATGGTTATCACATTGACCACACTCAACAATTTTCTGTTGTGGCCAGTCAGTTCTTGAGAATGTCTTTTTGATGAGTTGACATGATAAATCAAATTTCATATCGATGCTCCAGATACTTTTGAATAAATATTAATTCTCCCTTCTGGCTTGTTTCCCCCTTATGGCGTATTGAAATTTAAAAGGCGAAGTATTTTAAATGTGGGTATAGCACCTTGTCTAGCATATTCCTACTTTATGACATATTAATCTGTTATTTTCTAAAGGCACTTATAGATCTAGAAGGGGGGTTGAATAGATCTTTTAAAATTTTTGTTAGTTAATAAGATATTACCAAATGGTTATTAATCAGTTTGATTAAGCACAACGGAATAATATGTCTTAATAAGATAAGCAAGCACATGGAATGTAAGAACAGTAAAATAAAGACGAGCAAATTTTAAGTGGTTCGGAGACTGAATAACTCTTAATTCACTATTCTACTCAAGTAGGAATTCTACTAAGGATTTAGTCACACAGACAAGACACTCTGCCTTCTTCAAGCCCTGCAGACTTAGATATTTAGTCACAAAGACAAGGACACTACGACCTCTTCAAGGCTATTGGATGTTTAGTCACTAAGACAAGGGCTCTCAACCCTCTGATGATCTGATGATTGATTCTTGTTGAGAGGGGCTACTAAGATAGCGTTAAGCTTTTCTTCTCAAGTACTTAGCAACTTAGCAACTTAGCAACTTTGCAGAGTTTAGGCTTTTTGATCAGTACCCCACACATTTTCTTTTTGAATCCTTGTTGCCTTTTATAATCTGCTGAAAATCTTCCCGTTGCTAGATACCTGTTTGTGCATTTAATGCTAAGATATTCTAGGATCCTTAATGTAGACGTTTTAAACCTAATGCTTGTCTGTCACAAGACTTTCTCACCTAACACCTGACGTGTCACTTTCACCAACTAGCTGGTAGACACATATTTTGATCTTCGATTTCTACCAAGGATGTTTGGTGAATACATCGGGACCTTTAATTTGCAACGCTCCAATGTCAATCAATTTGTCAGACTTAACTACTTTACGATCAAGTTCTTCTCAATGAGCTTTGCTTGGCTAGGTGATTCATTTGTCCACCTTACGATTAGTGTGAACTTTACGACTGCTGCAAAAGCTCTATGACCCATCTGCTGTATTGTGATCATGCGCTTACTCTGTGATCCATCTTCTCATTACGAAATAGTGGGGTAATTTTCCGAATATTGAAAATCCTATCAACTATACATCAGATCAGCTTCTATAAGATCAACCTAACATTATTTGATCTTTCTATTCTAATCTAAGTCCTTGTACATTGAATCGTATCATTATAAGAACTTTACAAATCATTCTGGTACAAATATACATTAAGCACATTCATCATCAAATTTAAATTGCAAACTCTAATCAACTTAAATAGAGAAAATTGTGCTCGTTTACAAGTGCATGCTACTTATAATAAGGAGTAAATTTGTGAATGTGGATTTGTGAATGTGGGCCATGTGGCAGCTGATTTATATATATATGTATATATATATATATATATATTTCATCATCAAATTTAAATATGCAAACTCTAACATAATCAGCTTATATAGAGAAAACTGTGCTTGTTTACAAGTGCATGCTACTTATAATAAGGAGTAAATTTATGGATGTGGGCCATGTGGCAGCTGATATATATATATATATATATATTGTCTGACATAGTGTTTTTTTCCATCTTGTTGCAGGTTTCTCGTTCTCTTGCTGCATGTGAGGGTGCTCTCCTTGTCGTAGATTCCTCTCAGGTGATTTCCCCCTCTCCCCTACATTTGGCTGTCATCTCATCTGATTCAATTTTCTTGAAAATAATTCTAATTACATTGTCATCTTCTGTTAGAATTTGGTCTGATAAGATTTTTTGAATAATTTTGAGATTTAAAATTCTAGGATTTTGAAATCATGCAATATTTTTTTAATGAAATAAAAGATTTTATTAGAAACATAGTAATTATAAGCTACTGCCTAGGCGCCTGTTTTGGTGATCCGTCCAGGTGAAAACACCTAGGAAGCAATTGGATTATTGCGGCAAAAGTTCATTATTAAATCTACTAAAATCATTGTATGTTAACCCTTACACTACAGGGAGTGGAAGCTCAGACGCTGGCAAATGTATATTTGGCCTTGGAGAACAACCTTGAAATAATCCCAGTATGTTGGCTGCCTCGCTGTTTTTCCTCTTTTTCTATTTTTTCTAATTTTTAATTTCTCAGGTTCTTGTTTATATCTAGAGATGTGTGTGCATATATATGTATATATATTTGAATTTTCAGCGTGCAATAGACTCATTTTGAGATGATATTCGCGGTGAGAAAAACATTGTGGACTGCACTTTTTTTAGTTGAAATTCTGCTAACGATTTTCTTTCATGCAATAGAAACACGCAGACAATTTTGTTCCTTTGTTAGGTTATTGAATGACCCTTATCAATATAAAAAGTTGTTTGAGCATCCAGTAGACGTTGACATTTGTTGTACTTTCTGTTCGTAATATGATTCTGATGCTTCTGGAATTAGGAAATTGTTTGGTCATGCATCAAACACTTTATGGATCAAACTAAAAAGATGTACAAGTTTATTAAGAGAAGGATTACTCAATTAATATGGTTGCAAATTTGCATTTTAGAAGATTGGAGCTTAAAGCCTTAAACTTGACGCACATCTGCAGATGCCTGCTTGAGAGAGGTTTTGGTTCCATATGAATATATGATGGATATATAGTCTGAAAAATGTGTCACTTGATGCTTTGCCAATAAATGTTTTGAACTAATATGTTTTTCCTTAGCAGGAGACTTGAATTAATGGTTTTACTTTTTGTAGCTTCTTTTACACACATTTTGGCATAGTTATATTAGATTAATTGTAGCTTCTTTTACACATATTCAAGGTAATAGAGAATTTTACTAGTTAGCTCCTTATTTTACATTTGGCCTTTTTTCTTGGTTGTTAAGTCGTAGGTTGTCTATATAAAGCATTGTATTCCTTATTTATTTTCATTCTAAAACAACGAATTGATATGAGAAAAGCTGTGCTTTATGGCGTGTTTCTCTACCAATTCGGTGCGGGAATAGGTACTCAGTGGTTGATATGGTAATTCGATGGGTTGTTGAAATTGTGTTAAGGCAGCCTTTGGCTAGGGTTTGAGTGGGTTTAGTATGCTGTAACACTGATTTTGGGATGGCAGGGGTTGTATGGTTGTGATTGGCTGGGCTTTGATACCAAAAATGGTGGGTGCTGGGGTTTAGAGACGAAGAATGTCTCACAAAATAATTATCTTCCAAATCTCAGTCAAAATGATTAATAATTAACATTTTAATTTTATTCTTCCGTTTCGTGTCATCTGTCTCTATATAGCTTATTTTGATTGTATTATTTTCTTGACATTGTAATTTGTGATTAAATACAAGTTATTAAAATATAGCATTCATGGTGGCTTCAGGTTTTGAACAAAATTGATCTTCCAGGTGCTGAACCAGATCAAGTTTCGCAGGAGATTGAAGAGGTTGGTTCATAGGACATGAAAAAGTATAGTTCTATTTGTTTAATGGGCGTGGTTCTGCTTGGGTCATGCTGGAGAAAAATAACTAATTTCTTCAAGTGTAAGTTCTTAAAAAATCGTCTTTGCCTGAAAAAAGAAAATATTTTGTCCATTAATTGAAACTTGAACTTCATGCCATTATAAAGGCGGATTGGGTTTTCCATGAGGTCATGATGGTGGGTTAGCTAATTAATTGTTGCAATGCCATTACTTACAAAAGTTGACCTTTTCAGATCTGCAAAAAACCTGATTTTTTCACTGGTACTTGAATTTCAAAGTTCATTTCACGCGTCGATAAACATATCATTTTCTCTTCCTTTTCTGTAAGAATTTTTGGACCACAACTTCCACTTTCTTGACATTCTTTCCAGTCGAATAGCTTGGTCACACAATCTGTCCAAGTGTTAGAGTATCTATTTATGTATGTTTGAGGAATGCTGGCGGGCTACAGGAGGTAATTGACCTTATCTCTTAGGTAGCTAGTCAGTTACCACTTGTGGTTCACGCACACGGAGATTTCTAGTGCTTCTCCTCAAGCAGGAGACTAGATACTACACAAAACCCAGCTTGTTACTAATATAACCAATTTAAGTTTTTTTTTTGATAGTTTATACTGAATTTAAACACACACACCCTACCTTGGCCACTGCCAAGATTGAACCTAGGACCTCTTGCTTTGCAAGAGGCCTAGCACACCAACTGAGCTAGATTTTTGGTGTAACCAATTTAACTTTTGCGAATGGCTTAGTAAAAAAATATGCAAGTTGATCTCTAGTCCTCACAGAATTCATGAGATGACCTGCTGCAGCTTCCAACAAGCAACGCGACTATGAACTGTAATTTCTAATGTAAAAAATTTGTTTTCTTTCTCTTTCTCTCTCTATATATATGTATATATTTAGTTCTTGTTCTCTTTCTTTATCAATTTACACGTTTTAACCCTAATGAAATAATTATTTTATTTATATAAAGTTTCTTTAATTATCTTGAGATGAGGATGCTTATGTCTAATTCCAGTCTTTAACATTGTTTGGCTAAGGATGAAGGTGAACCGAAAGTTTTTCTTTTCTTCTTCTACGGTTAATTTTTTTTTCTTTTAAAAATTATTTTTTATATTTTTAACTTCACCAATGTTTGTGTAGGTTGTCGGTTTAGATTGTAGCAATGCAATTCACTGCTCAGCAAAGGTTAGCTTTTGATTGGGTTGTCACTTTAAGTGAACACGTCACTGCCTCTTATACATGGTTGCTATTACTAGATGAAGAGTTCATTCTATATAGGATTTTCTTAACACGTACCCTTAGGGCACATGCTAAGCACGGAGGGATGGAGCCCACTAAAATATAATTAAAATAATATTTCAGTGGGGCCATATGCATTTAAAAATTATATTTTAGTTGGCCCCATCCCTTGAATTCAGTGCCTAGCACTTGGGTTCTATGCTTAGCATGTGCCCTTAGGGCACATGTTAAGAGGACCCTTCTATATAATATGATTTTATCCTAGTATAACATGGTGAAAATTAACGTCCTATTTAAAATTTCGTTTACTGCCTTTCTTTTGTAGGAGGGAGTAGGTATAACTGAAATTTTGAATGCAATTGTTGAAAGGATACCCCCGCCAGTTGATTCTGCTAAAAGACCTTTGAGGGCTCTAATATTTGATAGGTATCTGAAATAGGTAACATGGGTGAATTTCTTACTGTACAGGATTTGCATCGTTCGATTGCTTTATATTATAAATTTTGAATTATTTATTGAGATCTCCATTTTTCTCGTGCAAGTATTTATGTTTATTTATCCATTGGAAAAATGGTTATGATTCTTATTCATTGTGCTTCAGAGAGAAGTTTATGGAATTTACTGTTTGAGATTTTTGAGGTAGCTTGGGTGTCCCCTCACTCATTGGAAAGCATGCTTCAGATAAGGTTTAGGGGTTTGGGAGATTTCTTATGGAGGTAAAGAGGAATTTAAATATCTTCTAATTAGGTGGAAGAAGGTGTGGTTTTTCTCTATGTAAAGGAGACCTTGTAATCAAAGATAATGAAAGACTTTACTTAATAAGGTGCTTAGGGGCAAGTCATATTGTTACCAAAATATCGGTGACTTGGTTTGGTTTCTTTAGTCACCGCTGCAATAGCGAGACATGAATTGTAATTTCAAGCATTATCAATGTAAAGGCTGTGTAGGCGAAATTTCTCCGTAACGGGGAGAAATAACATCGAAGCAGGGGGAAATAACGGTATAAATTAGAAATAAAGGCGAAATAGTGGTGCAGCTGAGGGATTAATAATAATCAATACCTATGTCTAAAAGTCCGACTTGAGTTTAGTTTTTAATTAATTGAAGAACCAACCGAGTTAAACCGGTAATGATTCATATTATTGAATCAAGTTGACTCGGTAGTGGTAAATATTGTGTTTAATAATTACAACCGAGTTGACTAGGTAATTGTTGGTTGGATTAAATTTTTTTTTTTTTTTAATTATTGATGATAGGTGTGAAAATTTTAGTATAAGATACCAATGTCTGTTCTTTTTTCAAGTTTCATAAATGCATCTAATTATGATCACATTTAGTATGAACTTAAAAATATTTCTCCAACTACTATATAAATGAGTGAATACATTTTTGCTATAATCTATTATGGAACAATTCGTATATTATCAACTAACAATTCTGTGAGCTCCTGTCAAGTCAAATGGTAATCAAAGAGATAAGGTTAAGGCGAGCAGAATTAATGTTGTGGATTGTGATATATTAGGTAAGGACTACATCAACATTTTTCAAGTGAAGAAGATTTCAACCATTATTATGCATAAAGATTATTAAATTACACAAAAAATTTATAAATTGACAAAAAGACAATGCCTATGCCTCACACGGGCTAATAGATTAGTAATATGAAAAGATGAGACTCTTTTTATTGGATAGAGGGAGTAATAAAAATAAAAATATATATTTACAAATTAACTCATCGAATAATACAATAATAATTAATATTAGTAAACAAATATGTATATGTACATACTAATTTGTCAAGTAAAATAAAAATAAAACTATTACTAAGGAACAAGGATAGGATAATGACATGAAGGAGAAGTAGAATGAGGATTGATTTATAACTATTTAGCTTCTTTTATTGTGTTTTATGCACTTTTCATGTCTTAAAAACTTAATTGTTCAATTATTATGCAATATACAAATTACAATTAGAGAAGTTTGGCTGCATTATTATTTGGACAATTCTTCGGATAGTAGATGGTGATTTTGTGTTTATCTAATTGATCCATCTTCTTGTTCTTATTTTCTAGAATTTTATCATATTTTTTCTTAAAAATTTCTGAAACTTCTAACAAGTGTAATTGTGCTCATCATTCAATACCAAAATCGAAGCAGATACTGAGTAAAAAGAGAACTTAAATACATAGGACGGTACCTACCTTGAATCATGTATTATACTTTCCATTAGTGTACACAGGTGAGTTTTCCATGAAAGTTATTTGGTTGTCTAAATCTCCTCGAAAGTGGCCTTTTCTAGTATGAACTGTGTGCATGAGGTGAATCTGATTTTAGGATATTTGGTGAGAGGTAGATTGTCACACCCCTTACAAATTGGTATTGGAGCTATGGCCCAGCCGAGATACTATCAAGCAATGCTCAAGTAATAGGTAGGCCTCAATGTGTAGTGTTGAAAGTTCTCAAGTAATTGCTCAAGTAATGCGCAAGTCTCTGCGTATTGATTATTGAAATAATATGTTCACTCTCACGTGGAGCAGTTCAAAAAATGTCGGGACTCGCATGTGAAGGGGGAGATTTGTTGACATTTGAGTTGTCATGGTACAATATCGGTTTTTAGAGTGAGGCTGAAGGCTTAATATTCAAGGTTGAGCCAAGTTAGCCTAAAGTTTCTATCAGAATTAAGAACCTTTCCATTGCCTAATGCAGCTCTAGCTGATGCGATAGTTGCAGCTTCGTAACGCACTACCCTGATTTTACACTTGACTTAACCTACATTCGAGATAAGAGTGGTGGGGCCTCCCCCTCATGAACAACAGCCTGCCCCTATTTGCAGGTCCCTACCTGTCTTGATGAACTACAGGATCAGTCTTTGAAATATATGACTAAAAATTGCTGAATAGATAGACCCTTCAGCCAAGAGTCTGATAGACCACATCATAACCTACTCCCAATGAAGTGACCTACGAGATTAAGCTTTTGTGTTAACGTAGGTTCCAATATGAGTATTGAGTCTATCAATGGTCTTCCTAGACTCCCCAACACAACAGTATCACAGATAGTTTTAATTAGATCGTCAATAGTCAGAAGACTATAAAGATATCGTCAACCTTTTTTTTTTCCTGCATAAGTTAGATATTGTAAGAACATATAACATGCTAGCATAATAATACGATTTGACAATTTATTATACATCATACCTATTGTAGCGTATGCCCACGTTCTTTACAACAACGATAGGATCCGCTAGAATTTAAACACGAATAGAACTTCAAGCTCCAACGGTGACCGGACTACAAATGAGAACCGGCTATGAGTTTGCAGTTTGCACAACCCAAAAAACTTGAATCGCTCTAATAGTGTTTTAGATTTTCTCTCTATATAATAATGCCTTGCCTCTAATTTACTTGATGAGCTAGCACTTTCCAATTCCCAATTGGAAAGTCTTTACTCAGTTACCATATAGAGAACATACCATATCCGACGAACCGGACTGGACTAGGTCAGCCCGACTTGGGCGACACTTACTGGGCTACAGCCGGAAATTCTACAAATGTGTTGAACATAATATGATATCATAGATCTAAATTTCATATTACATGCAACAGGTACTTTTTGTTAACCTCTCGCAATTTTATTCTATCATTGTGATATAATTTTTACTTCCTAGTCCCTTCATCCATTTTTACTGTGACATTTAACATGGCACATATTAAAATCTTTTGCAGCTACTATGATGCATATAGAGGAGTAATTGCATATTTTAGAGTCATCGAAGGGACAATAAAGAAAGGTGACAGAATTGTTTTCATGGCCAGTAAAAAGGTAAATTAGTCTTTGTTCTCTCACTTACTTAAGTTGAGCTCCTTGAAGCTACATTCATTTTATCTCAGTATGGATCCACTTGACCATTAATCTCAAATCTTCTTTATATGAACTATGAAATTGGGAAAAATGCATTTTAGGTGACCAAGGTTGTGCCTTTGTTTTTTAATTAGCACTGAACCAAATTATTTCCCTAGTTAGTCACTGAATACTATTTTAGTTTATAATCAACAAATTTTCTGTTAATGGACATTCAATGGAATGTGAGTTGTCATCTATCTAATGACGTGGGGAAGGGTTTAAGAGAGGTGTTGTCTCTCATGAGAATTGGACGAAAACTATCCCAAAACATAGATAAACGTTCGAAAAGTGCATAACTATATTTTTCGTCGTTTTTTATTTCGTCCAATTTTTGCACGTTTTTCGAATTTTTTTTTTACCGACTAATATGACTTTTCATGACATAGTACTGACAAATCTTCAAACAGAATGTCATTCCGACATACCGAACTCTCAAATGATTTGGCTATTCAAACCTTAAACCCTTTGATTTTATCGGATGAATAGTACTAGGGGGGCTAGTGCCTAATGGGCCTAGGCGGGATTTTTTTATTTTAAGCCAATTTTAATATTTTATCTTACATTTATCCAAACAAAACAATAATAGAAAGCAAAACAATCTATAATAAAGATAATAAAGGTCTTTGCTTAAAGTTCAAACACATAAATATTGCCAATGTCAAAATTCAAACACAAACATGCAATTGTTGAAAGTTCAAGCATACCTTTAATGTATTAGTTTTATTCATAAACAAGATTGTTATTAAATAATAAAATTTAAAATTTGAAGAATTCAATTCAATATTAAAACTTAAGAAACTTAACATAAAGCTAATAATTATTTTGAATTAAATTAAATATTACAAATGTATCATCATTTATATAATTTGAAGTTGGTACAATTTCAAAAAATTAAAACTATAATAAAAATTTTCATTTTGACTTGATATTGTTTATTTCTTGTGATTTGATATGCTACTACCTGCATTATGAATATAGTAAATTATTAGAAAAATAAATATATCAAGATGTGGTTCGAGTAGTTATTAAAAAAAAAATCTCCGCCTAGACCCCGCCTAATTTCCTGGAGGGATTTTTTTTGCTGCCTTTGGCCTAGGTGAGGCGCCAGAGGGGCCTAGGGCCTAGACTGGGCCTAGGCAGACCTAGGCGGGAATTTTTAGAACATTGTTTATCCATTTTTTCTAGCTCATAGCCAGAATCCCCCGTTTTGTAATCATCCTAGGTTATAGAACAACTAATAAACACATAACACATAATATTATTAATAAAAATTCATTTTATTAATTAATAATTCTTTAAACTTAACTTTTAGGATAATTCGATTTTTCGGGTTGTCACATTCTTCCCTCCTTATAATGATTCCGTCCTCGGAATTACCATTACATAATTTCATCCATATATAGATGAATTATTCTTACCACCTTTATCAAAGGTTTAATCTTCTTCCCTTCTCTTTCTTGTTGAATAACCTAAAGCTCATTCGCTTCCTTATTTTAGGGATTATCTTCTGACATAATAATCATTAGTTAAACTGCATGCTTAACTATCTTTCCAATCATTCGGGTTATCACATTTACCCCTTCCAGAAATTTCGTCCTCGAAATTTTAACATACAAATTTTTTTCTCAACTTCTTTTCGAAGTTCTCATCTTCCAAACATTCAAGAGTCTTCACAATTAAAATAATTATGAAGTAGAATGAATAACTAGGAATATAAAGATTCCTTTAAAACATTTCATATTTTACTGAGGGGTTATATAGATCATGAACTCTAAACTTGGTTTAACAGTATTTCACCGCAAATCATTCTTCTTTACCCAGTACGTTTACAATCACAAAGAAGGTAAACTACCTTTTCCGGTAAGTTAGGTGATCAACCTATCATATAACCCCAAATTTCAGGGTTTGTTTACCTCAGACTTATTCATCAGATTCCGCACCAAAAAAAATTTGGTTTGGCATAAATTTTCAAAGAAAGCTCGATTTTCTTTTAAACATGACATCATTCGTCTAGCCAAATCAAATAGCTTAGACCATACCAATAAATTGGACATCAACTGAAACATTCGTCTAACCAAATCAATTGGTTTCGACTACTCTTTAATTCTTTCAAATTACTTCAAAACGTTTTTATGACGTTATGATATCGTCCTGCTTCACAGTACGTTTAGGACTTCGTCAGTTTATGACTTTGTCATACTACATCATACCATAGCGGGTTGATGATCCTAAGATCAAATCCAACACTAGGTTAACATGCATTGATAAGTCCATCTTTTTATCATATCTGAATCAAATGCGTTGATATAAAATACATTTTGATATTTTCAAATCAATTTCTGTCTAGTTGAAACAGTTAGCATAAACATACAAAGAATAGTTTTTTTAAAATTCATTGGTTCAAAAATTTGATCCAATATTTTTCTTTCCGAAAGCATACACATCAGAACGATGTCAATAAATTTCAAAATCTAGCATAGCTAGACGATTTGGAATATCCTTTCTCTTCATCAATTTCATCTTCCTTCATTGTCTTACTTGTGACAATTCTATTTTCCTCTAGCACCTTCAATGCTATGTATAATGAAAATAAATTGTTTTCAGTCTACACATTCCTATACCTTAGTATAGTTCATCAACTTACCACACTTTGTGCTTAGGAACTTTTCACAATAATGTGTTTACGAACTTGTCTTAGCAATATGTAATCCAAGAACAAATCAAGTACTTTCCATACACTTTGAGGCACATAAACATAACATATAACTATGAGTCACAAATTTTTCATAAGCACGAGTTTCAAGAACCCGCACCTATCCTAACACTTTCTAACTATCCTATACACATGAGAAAAGATTCACTTTTTCTCCATATACATATTGATAGCGCGACATTACTATTTCAATGATTATCACTATAATAAACTAAGTAGTCGTCAAACCAAGCATAAACCTCTGCCCGCACAAAGGTTATTACAGCTATCACATGAGTCTTCAATTGAAATCTTACACTTCTTACTTAATACGAATTTTCTTTAATTCGTATTTCATCCTTTATAACTCTTCTGAGTTTTCTTCTCGTACTACTTCATAGTACTATTCTTTATAGCGTTTAGCTATAATTTTCTATCGTTTAGTAGAATATCTGTTATTTCACGATTCACTATGATCACGTGGTGATCTTACTTCATAATCGTTTTACGATATGATTTTCTTACTCTATAATCGCTTTATTCCTACGATCTTCTTACTTCTTTCTCAAATTATGGCCTAAGGTACTTCCACCTAAGGTTTATAATCTATTAGCTCTGATACGAACTTGTAACGCCCCCAAATCCGGTCCATCTTCAAACGTGGATTCGTTACATCACTAGTGCTTCTCATTCTTTACATACATCATTAAATATAACAACATATTGCTTCAATTCCCAGATTCTATTACCTTAAAATCTTCATACATACAAATAATGGTAATTACATTATTCTTTACTTCTTTACACGAGTGACTTTCATCCACCTCTACATATACATTATAGTTTATTAAACTACTTTACAGTTTAATTAACTATTCTATATTATAAGTCTTGGCTTGATCTTCACGCTCATTCATATAATGAATGACATTTCCCCAGGAAATCGGCCAGCTTGAACTTCACAGGATCCTTTAGTTCATTCTACTGTTGTTCGCTGAAAATGTTTTTATTTTAAGCAAGTGTGAGCCAATTGCTCAGCAAGTTCTAGCAGTTGAATAACAACAAAATCAAGAATCAAATATTCTTTACATACAAAATTTCAATAACTGAACAATACTTGTGAAACATCTTGAATAATAGGAATAAATTTTGATTCCTATAATTTTAAAACATAAATACATTCGCTTTGACATAACCTCAATTTTTACTCTTTTTCTTACATTCTGTCTAGCTAAAATCATTAGCACAAACTTAACATTGACAGTTCATGAATGAACATAAATCTTTCATATTTGAACAGTTCTAACACATAATAGTTCATCTTTCGAAAGCACATAGGTGCATATTGATCAAATAGGCACATAGCCTCATACATCATAAACATCTTGAAAAAAAATATAACACATTTGCATATAGATCAAACTTGCTCATTTACAACATCTGAGCAAGCTTAAAGAAACTAGCATTCATTTTAAATATGAATACAATTAGAAAACTTGCCTTAAGCGTTGCATACAATTACAGTTTACGCTGTACGGTTCTTATGGTTCGCGTTCTATAACATAAGTCCACAGAACCAACTTTCTTGACCGTCTTTTGGCGTTACGACATACAGAGATGTCTTAATTCTTACGATTATTATCTACGATAGATTTACATTACCTTTCCTTCTTTCTAGCTCAACTTGTCCGAAACATTACAACGGTAAAGTTCATTACGTCAATTAACATTCTTTGTGGCTTTCTGACAAATAAATGCCATACCTCAGGATTATTGTTTATCGTTTTAGTCGTACAATCTTTTGTATGCTAAGAGCGAATATTTAATGTCAATACTACACGTTCATAGCGTTCAAGCATTTCATATCTTACAATGTCCAATTTAGTTACTCGGAACATTCTTCAAGTTATTAGCATTAACTCGGATTCTCAACGTTTACACGTTATTTACTATTCAAATTACTGTAACGCTCATGGCACTTACAACCATAACACTTTACAAGGATCAACTTGCTATCGACTTGGTCGGTATCCCTTAATGAGAGTCTGACTATAGTGCATTCTCATTCCGAGACGTCACCAGCTATAGACTCGGGATTCTTCACGCATAACACGTCATTAATTATCTTACGTTCAAACTATACACGAGTGTGTATGCTAAGCACGTTTAGTTATGTATACACGAACCGCCTTCGTCGCTTTACGGGTTTTACGTTCACATTGTTCATCTTTTAAACTTTCGTTCAACCTTTACTTAAGGCTTAAATCACTTATTTAAGTGTTACATTACGTAAACTTTATGTTCAGTATCATTCCGTATACATCCCCAATAATTGAGCAGTTAAAAGCTCATTTCTGTGCTTTGCCTAGCACCGGCGCCGTTGTTAATGCAGTTAACAGTGTGGAACTTCCTGGGGAGGCACTACGGTGCCCCATTCCCAGTACAAACTGGCGCTGCAGTGCCGATATTGTTACACTGATAAATTTTGCAGATTTTCTGTAGAATTCTCCTACGTACGAATCGCCTACTTTGCAATCTTGTAACTTCTTCGTTATAACTCGGAACAGATTCGTTCCAAAGTAATTTTCTCACTTTCATTACATACTCAGATTTTTCCGGACATAATATTTTTCTGAATCCGTTAACAAGGCTTTCACTCAGTTCAAATTTCATCGTTTGTTCATTTCACGTTATTATTTATTAACGTTCTTCGTTCGTTCGTCCGTCCGTAATTCGATCATCCAAACTCGGAATGCGTTCGTTCTTGAGTTCACGACTCACGTTTTCAATATTTTCTAACATTCTTATGAAACCTCATAAAGTAGGGTTCATTAACTTTATAAATTTCGTTCGTCTTTTACACAATTTTTCCATAACTTCGTTATAGGCTAATTTCAATCCGTTCCAAAGGAACATTTCTTTCAATTCTCTAAGCTGCTGTTTGTTTACCTCTTAGGAGGTCTTAATAGACCACCTCTTATTCGCTAAGAGGGTAGATGTTTTTTTTTGTTACCCCTGAATGCATCTAAATGGTTGAGATAGAAAATCAAATCTAAATTATTCAGACATGCTTCTTAATGAACTTTGCTATTTTTTAGACACAAATAACCTCTTCAATATTATCAATTTTCTTGTGTATCCATGCCAACCGGCACCCATCGGTGCCACCACTAGACCACCAGATCTGCAGGGGGAGGAGGGTAGGGGAAGGCGGGGGGGGGGAGGGAGGGAGGGAGGGAGGGAGGGAGAGAGGGGAGGGGAGGGGGTGGGGTGGGGTGGGAGAGGAGGGAGGGGAGGGGAGGGGTGGGGCAAGGGCGGGGGAGGAAGGAAGGGGGTGGGGCGAGGGAGGAGAAGAAACTTTGTTAATAGTAAAAATATGTTATTCAGATTTTTTGAAAAAAATAATTATCAAACATTTTTTCATTCAGATACAATTCTATTTAGATACTATATATTATTCAGATGTCTAAACTATTCAGATCTAACAACTAATTTTATCAAACACAACCTAACTCCTAACCAAACATATATTAACAAATATATATATGATTGTTTTAAACTTGTCCATCAACAACAATCTCTAATTAGGATAGTTTTCAATTTGTCCATTAACAACGTTCTTCATTTTTAATCGATATTTTGATTACAATTTTACTTTTACATGAATTTTAGTGTTATAAAACACCAATCATTCCTTATTACCCCGGATCGTTCATATGATTCATCTGGGTCGTGTATTAACATCAAGCAATTCATACTTCATATGAAAGTTTTTAAAAGAAATTTATAAATTAAACTTCAAATTCTTACTTCTTCATTTCCTTATGATTAAACCATATGAAAATCGTTTCTTAATATCTTTTACTTCCATTTTCATTAAGCTATGTATTTTGACATAGGAAACTTAAAGAAAAATTGGATTAAGGATAGGTTTTGATACCTTTCTTCTTGTTTTTCTTCATTATTCTTCTTCCTTTAGACAATGCTTGTGACTTGCTAGCTTTTCCTTCCCTCTTCTTCTTCAATCCGAACTCTCTAGTTCTTTCTCTTATTATTGCTTTCTTTTCTCTTTGAAATGTGTTAGTTGATCAAAATCAACTAACACAAATGACTTACCTTATATAGAATTTCAAGGCTTAGGGTACAATGACCATTTAGATAACTTTCCACCAGTTTACATTTTGGTCACTTAACTTTCGGTCTTGTATAGTCCAAACCTTTAGGTTTGCAAAACTTACAAAACACCCCTTACTTTCACTATTCACACCTCCTTACTATTCACAAATATCAACCAAGCTTCTTTTCGAAGTTTCGTTGGTCTGTGTTTCAAAATTCATCCGACAGTTGAAAAACTGCATTCTCTGAATCTAAATTTTTTTAGATATTCTGACTTTCCTTTACAGATTAACTTTTACGCATTCGTCAAAAATTGAAAAATGCTTTCAAGTTTTCTTAACTTAACCGTCCTTGATTTAAACATTAATCCAAGTGTGGTTAAATGGTGGGAAAGTGCAAAAGCTAGCCAGTTTTGTTGACTTGACTTTTTGACTTTGACCTTTCGTATTCTAACCATATAATAATTCGTATTATACGCGTATTCTTCTCGTACTATAGTCGTATAATAATTCATATTATACTCGTATAATAATTCATATTATACTCGTATTCTTATTAATTAAATCTCTTTAATTATTACACAGTTGAAAAACTGTGTTTCTCTGATTCCAAATCTTTTTGGACATTCTGTCTTTCTTCGTCATTCTAACGTTAGCGCGTTCTTCGAAAATTCGAAAAACTGAAAAATACTTTTTGACGAATAACGTTTTCTGCAACGTTTTCCCAAAACATAGATAAACGTTTGAAAAATACATAACAATACTTTTCGTCATTTTTATTTCGTTTGCTGGCTAAAACCTTTTCACGACATATTACCGGAAAATCTTTAAACAAAATGTCATTCCGACATACCGAACTCTCAAAACGATTTAGGTTATTCTAATCCTAAACCCCTAAACACTAGGGTTTCATCGAATGAATAGTGTCTATTTCGTCTTTTTCTCGGAAAAATTATTTCATTAGAATATTTTTATTTCCGCCTTCAAAATTCTTACGCATTTATTCTAGCTAATAGCCAGAATCCTCCCGTTTTATAATCATCCTAGGTTATAGAACGACTAATAAACACATAACATAGAATATTATTAATAAAAATTCATTTTATTAATTAATAATTCTTTAAACTTAACTTTTAGGACAATCCGATTTTCCGGGTTGTCACAATACCTAATTGAACATTTCTCTCCCCTCAAAGTCTCAAACTGATGCGAACGAGTTTGTCACCTCCACACCCAAAATTTAGATTTACATGAGAGGCACACATCTCTCTTACATCCCACCTCAGATATCTTGTATACATGACAACTGAGCATTTACAGTAATGAACTTTGACAGGAAGTGATGATTTTATACTAAGTTTGACTTGATTATGAAAATATCTAGTTTTATTACCCAATTTAAAATCATTTTATGTTAAGTCACCTAATATGCATTTTTTCCTTATGAAATTCCATAGTTGAGTGTTGAATTTGTCATTATTCTTCCATCTTTTGCTCTTCTCTACATGTTAATCTGTTTACTAAATTTGGAAATCTGAAAACTTGAAAAGCAGGATTATTTTACTGATGAACTTGGAGTATTGTCTCCGAATCAGTTGCAAGTTGATGAACTATACGCTGGTGAGGTAGATGCGTCCTCATAACTTATAACAAACACAGTATCCTCCTACCTTTATTTTAAATATGGTTATATCGTTCGTTCCTATTGGTTATTGTTTGCTCAAGACTCACTTTGGTTGGTGTCCTAGATGGGGTTGTTTGATTACAGATTTCCTTGTAGAAACTTTGTTATATTATCTTTGCTTTATACTGTTCAGTTGAATAGGATTGGGGACACTATTTCCGCAACTGATTTTGATATTTCCACAGGGTGTCCTCTCACATGAGAGTGGGGTGAGTCCCACCTTTATTTAAGAGGGGAACTTGTGGAAATAGCAAAAACACTTGTGGAAATATCATTTCTCATAATATACAATTAATTTCTCATAATATATAATTAATGCTTATCATAGTTGTCAAGGGACGCTTAGTCGGCAAGTCGGTACAGAAAAGGTAAGGCGGGCGAACGACTTGGACGATGACGGAAAGGCGAGTGCCTAGACAAAAAAGGCGTCGACTTGGACAGTTCGGCGACGACTTGGACGTCTAATCGGTTGATCGAGCGACTTGGGCTCTATGGGTCGACCCAAATCTGAACTGGGTTTTTAAAAAAAACGACGTCGCATGAAGATAAATAATATAAACTAGCCCTAAAAGAAAAGCTCGATCAAGAGAGAGCGACCGACTGACGAGAGGCGAGAGGCGAGAGCGAAGAAGAAACAGAGAGAGACTGACCGAGAGGAGAGGCGAGATTGACAGAGGCGAGACCGACTGACCGAGTGGCGAGAGGCGAGAGCGAAGAAGAAAGTGAGGTCGGCTGTCGGCGGGTATGGCCGAGATTCTGTTCTGATTTCCTCTTCCCCTTTTCTCCTTTTCCCCTTTTCTACTTGATACACAGTTCCTTTTTTCTTTTAGCCTCCTGCCTGTCTTATTTGCTGTTAGGTCTATATCATTATAACATTATTCCTGTTTGGCTTTGCATTATAACATTATAGCCTTTATGCTTTGCATTATAACATTACAGACATTTATATATATATATATATATATAATTATATATACCTATTTGGCTTTTTTTTACCTTATCAGTTATCATTTTTTTTTGTAAGTACATATTTCACTAAAAGAAAGAAATTAATCAAACATGGAAAATAATGATTGTGAATTTTTTAATTATATGTAAATTAGTACAGTAGTACTACTATGATTAGTGTGCTATAATTGATAAATGCATGACTGTTAGTTATTATTTTGACCTTAACTTTATGGTTAACTCATCATTTGGACTAAATAATATGAATTATTATTAGTTATTTGATATCACTATATATATATATTATATAGTATTAATAATGTCAGCATCAGAGATATTTGTGGCCTTGTGGGTGCATTATGAGATTGTGAATTCTATATAAATATTATATTATATATGTTTGTCTTATATTTTTTATTTGATTGTATTGTGTAGACAGTAAAATGGTGGAAAGTTCGGAGGCCGATAATTATGATATAACGAAGGACCCTAAAAGAAAAGCTAAATCGAACGGTCCGGGTTGGAAATATGGATATTGGCCGGATTTAAGTAATAAGGATGTCGTGCAATGTATACTTTGTGGGAAGAAATGTAATTCGGGCATCAAAAGGCTCAAACAACATCTAGCCGAAAATTATGGAGATGTAGCTAAGTGTCCCAAAATAACAATAGAAATTATGAGGGAGATGCAAGCGGCTTTGAATAGTAGAAAGAGAAACAAGCCACTTGAGCTAGATGATGATGATGATGTAGTAGAAGTGCAAGGCTTCCAATACTTCTTCTAACACTATCCCAAGTTCTGGGACGACTTCTAAAAGGAAGAATGTTGTATTTCAATTCCAAAATCTACAACCAAAAGCCAAAACGGTTGAAACACTTCTAAGGAAGACTCCTAAAGAAGTTGTAGAGGAGAGACATAGCAAGCGTTTGAGCCAAACGAGTATTGAAAGTCGTTTGAGGACACCGAAGGAAAAGCAGAGAGTCTAAATGCACGTTGCCGACTTTTTTTTACGAATGTGGCATACCATTCAATGCTGCAAATTCAAGGAGATTTGAAGTAATGGTCGAGTCCATAGGGCAATATAGGCCGGGTTTCAAGCCTCCAACATATCACGAATTGAGGGTTCCTTTACTTGAGAAGGCAAAGAAGAAAACCGATGACTTAAAGAAGAAACATGAAGTGGCTTGGAAGGAATACGACTACTCACTCATGTCGGATGGTTGGATAGATAAGAGGGGAAGACACTTGTTGAATTTCCTTGTTAATAGTCCCGAGGGGACTTATTTCATGGGTTCTGTTGATGCCTCCAGTCAGTCTCAAGATGTCACAATGTTGGCAAATCTACTTGATAACAAGATCGAGGAAATTGGCCCCGAGTATGTTGTTCAGATGGTCACAGACAATGCCTCTAATTACAAGGCAGCGTGACATATACTAATGGAGAGGAGACCTACACTGTTTTGGATACCTTGTGCCGCTCATTGCCTTGACCTTATGTTAGAGAACATAAGCAAGTTGAAGCAATTTCAGCCCACAATCACAAATGCAAGGAGAATTACAACATTCATTTATAGACATGGCTGTCTTCTTAGTGCGATGAGGGAGAAAACGAAACCCGCAGTTACTAGATTTGTTATAGCTTTCCTCACCTTGCAGAGTTTGTACAAGAAAGAATAAATATGCATTGAGGCATTTGTTCATCAGCGAGTATTGGTCAAAATCAAAGTTGTCGGCTACTGAAGCGGGGAAAAAGTATGTGATACTGTTATTTCAACAACATTTTGGCATACTGTTGAGGATTTCATTAGGGCGTCACAACCACTTCTTATAGTCTTGAGGATTGTTGATAGTGATGAGAAGCCTGATATGCGTTATTGCTGCGATGAAATGCGCGAAGAAAAAAATCAAAGATGCATTTGATAACAAACAAAGACTGTATAAGAAGGTGATATAAATTGTTGAGCGGCGATGGGAAAATCAAATGGAGCAAAAAATATATGGGGCTGCGTTGTTTCTCAATCCGGGCAAGTACTTTGATATCAAAGAGGAACGTCAGTTGTTTGCTAATGCTTTACGAGATGACTTCAATGACGTTCTTGCAAAAATGGTGCCCGAGTTAGATTTGCTAGACAAGATAAGCAATCTAGCCGACAACTATGATGCTTCTCGCGATACTTTTGCAAGAGAAATGGTGATTAGGCAACGGAAAATAAAGAATCTCGTAGGTATATTAAAATATATATAAAGATATATTATGATTATAATTTATATACATTCTTCATTTCCTCCCTTTAAAAATATTTATATTTCTTTTAAATGTTTGCTAGTTGATTGGTGGAATGCTTTTGGAGCGCGAGCTATTGAGCTATCCTCATTTGCAAAAAGAATTCTAGGCCTATGTTGTTCTTCTTCCTGTTGCGAGCGCAATTGGAGTACATTTGAGTTTGTAAGTATTTTCTATTGTTAGTTCAAATTTCAAAAGGAATAAATCATTCACTATTATTAAAATTTTATCATTAATATTATTATTTTTTGTTCTATTTATTTTAGATTCATACGAAAAAGAGGAATAGATTGGAACACAAACGATTGAGTGACTTGGTGTATGTTCAATACAATCGAAAGATCGACTCAAGGTTCCAAAAGAGGCGTGAACTTGACAATAATTTTGATCCATCAGTCATTGATGACTTTGAATGGGGTAATGAATGGATTGATAATGATGCCGATGTTGTTCATCCTTGGGGATCTTACATGGAATGATGTGGATCGAGCAACCGGTGCATCCAACACGCTTGAGGGTCGCAATCTTTCAAGGAGTGCTCGTGCTAATACTAGTAATAATCTAATGACGTACTCTCGACGTGGTGGTGGTTCAACTTCAAGGGAATCAAGGTTGATAGATTCCGACTCCGATAATGAAGTTGATGAAGAAGAGAGAATTCCAAATGATGATGAAGATGTGGAGGATGATTTTGGAGAAAGATCACCACCTACGCCTTTGAATGAGAGTAGTTCTTGTGGAAGAGATGGAGATGACCTTTTCTATGATGATTTTGATTGAATGATGTTTCTAGATTAGTGTAGAGAGGATAAACATTATTTTGGCTTGCTATGGTAGTGTTTTATTAGTTATTATACTACATATTTGTGATGGTTGGTTGCAACTTTATTTTCTATGTGATGTTTGTTGAATTCTTCATTTCTTTTACTAATTTTTAATATCAAGTGTGTTATTTTTGGATTGTTATTGATAAATATTATGATAATTATGCCTTTAATGTTATTCCATTGTGTTATGTTTTGAGTTTTAATGTATATAAAATTTTATTGGCAATATACTTGTTAAGTAAAATAAATAATATATAAATTGCACATTGTAAACGACTTGTCGCCTTACGGACGCCATGGCGGTCGCCTTGTCGCCTAGGCGTCCAGGCAGTCGGCTACCGCCATGACTCGCCGTGGCGCCGTAATAAGCTTGATGCTTATACCTATTTAATTTGAGATTATTGTTCCTGGAGATGGTACGTACTGGTGGAACATTTTCCCTTAATAAGGTCGTTTTTATATCTTTATTTCGTTCATGGATTTGGCATAATATTATCTGTATATTTACTTATTAACAAGAGAATAAGATTTTATAAAATGGAAATAGAGATTGTGAGGAAAACAAGGAGTCATCCAGAAGATTGCGTCGTGTTATCAAGAGAATAATCTGGTGCTGCCCTCCCTTGTCTTTTCGTGCTTTGAGAAAATCATTTGAACATTCACAAGAGCCCACTCCTTTAAAACTCTTGGTTGGAAAGGACCACAAAGAGGCAAAAGTCGTCAAACTATCTCATAGAAGATGATCCAAAAGAGTCCAATTGTAAAGATTTCTGAGTGTTACACTCCGCCCAACTATCAAAAGAAATAGATAGAAATAAGGAACATCTTGAACTAATTCGTCATAGTTTAATTCCCAAAATAATAAAATATGGTTTGGTAAGGGCCTTCAAAAGAACATCCAAAACCTTAAGAATCTTATTCCTTGATGACCATACAACCGGAAAATGAATGAGAATAATGTCATTCCAAGTTTTACACATCACACACGGATCTAGAGGGGGAACCTTATAAGGGCTTTCCATCTTAAATTATATGGACTCGGATAGAGTGGCCGGTCGGACACAAGTACTTTGAAGAATCTGATACGAATATTTTGATGAATCCAACATTGGTACTCTTCAATTTTGCCAAATTTTTACATTGAAATGAAGTGTCTAGCACTTAAAACCCATGTTTCGGAATTGAGTGTTGAAAAATGGTACTTCAGGGCAAGTGAAGAGTACATGTAACATAATTTCCATATGCAAGAGATCATTAATGCCGAGCCTACCTTTAATCGCGGACCAAGCAAAGTCCTTAATTCTGGACGGAATTTTGGCTAATTTCACCCCAAACAGTTGTGGTCTGTGATGTGTTAAAATTATGTACTGCAAGTGCTCAACGTCTATTTGAAGAACTGACAAGTACATGTCGAACCATAGAGACTAGATTAATTTTAATGTATCCTTAATATCTATTTTAGGTGAATTAGAAATAAAGATTGAAAATTGATTAATTAGAATATGAAAACTAATATTGAGGAAGCAATCTAGGAATCCGAATCCATTAAACAATAAACATAATAAGTAATTCAATCTCTTTTATTTTTATAACTTAATTATAATTTTGATATGTCTTCCCTTTAATTTAGTAATTTTACAATTAACGTGGGCAATCATATACTATGAAAATTTAAGGATTAATTATAACCCATCAAAACTTTTTCGTGTAATCATGAATTATGAAAAACTCATATCTTAACAAAAATCTATCAAAATCTCTTAATTAATTTAAAATCACATAAGAACTATAAAACGAAGGTATTTCAATAACGAAACATGAAGGCGAAATTAATTAAACATAAAAGCATAAATAAAGGAAGAAATGAAAAATATTATCATGAATAATGATTTAATTCATCTTTTTCCTAGATATAAAAAAAATTAACTAGACATGAAAATCAATAAATTAACTAAAATAAAGAAGAGAAAAAGATTAAAAATAAATAAGAAAACTTCCTTTAATTAACGATCATCTAACGAACGTACAATGAAGAAGTAATTTAATCTACTCCTACTCCTATCCTAAACTAATACAAAAATTCTCGTCCCTCTCTCTAAAAAAAAGACCTGGAAAATAGTTTTGAGCTATTACAAACGTCTGCAAAGTCCATCTTAATTGTGTGCACGGATCCCACAATATTCATGATAAGAAAAAAAAGAAACCCGAAATATAGGATGAAAACGAAGAACAAGACAACACAAACTGTTAGAGAAATGTAGAGGATCCTAGAGATTGTTCTAGAGGCATACTTGTAGGAGTAATCAGTTGTGCATGATTATAGGAGTGATCAGTGGTGTTAGGATTATTCGAGATGCATGATCAGTGGTAAATGGTAATTAAACCATTGTTCATGCTTCTAGAATAATGATAACACCACTAATCACTCCAAGAATCATGATTCTGAATCCTTCTGGAATCCTTCCTAACAACTCCACTAATCATAATTCTAGAATCCTTCAAGAATCCTTTTTAACAACTCCACTAATCACAATTCTAGAATCCTTCAAGAATCCTCTCCAACACTCCCTCTCAAGTTGGAAGTCTTATGTTATGACTTCCAGCTTGTTACAAAACATAATCCCAAAAATTTGAAATAAAAATGACTCAAAAATAAGACAAATTAAACAACATTCTCTTTTCTCTTTATTGTTCACATGATATTAGAGTAGGTTTAATTTTGGGAGAGCCAACTAGAAGTCTTGCTTTAGATACCTATCCATGCCGTGGTGCACCCATAAGATACTTCAGTATCCTCACAACTTCATCCCAGTACGAGGACCTAGGAGAGGATGAGAACTGGTTCTCACATGTTCCTACACCACCTTGGCTTTCCATAAGATTTCCTCCTGCTGTTAACTTCTGACTTGATAATTCTTTTCCTCATTTTGTGTCTCCACATCATTATAGCAACTATATAGTACTCTTCATTTACTTCTTCAAACAATGGGTCTTCAGCCTTCAAAACAACTTACATTTTCTGCTTGTTCCGCCCCTTGTGGTAACTTTTTTTCTTCAATTTTGCAGCAAACCCCAATTGTCCTTTTTCATCAAATAAAAGTTGTACTTGAAATTGTTGTCTCATCCTTACAGGGATCCTCATCATAAGTTGGACTACTCTTGTAGTCATTTTCACTGCAAATTGGATCGCTGTCATTTGCTGGTTTATAGTTGGAATTTTAGGTGATGACCTCTGAAGTTGGATCCTTGTTTGGGTAAGCTTGTTTCTTAGGCTCAGGTTATTTTCTATAGGAACTTTTGGCAGTATGAATCACTCTAGGTAAATCAGTCAAGTGCCTATCAATCTTTTCTTCAAGGGATGACATTCTTTCTGTTGAAAGGAGTTTAAAGAGTAGGAAGTCCTCTTGCATCATGACCTGAGAATTAGACTTGCGTGTTTCAGTCACTTGAGTGCTTGAATTCCCTAAGTTGCAGGTTGCTAAAAAAAGAGAGCACAAGAAATAGATTTTTTGCTACTTTTGGGGTTGATTCCAGTGATTTTGCTGGTTTGTTTTGGGCTTGTTTGGGTAGTGTGTTGCATGAGATTAAGAGGATAAATGAATATAGGAAAAATTTTTGGAATGAGAAAAGACGAGAATTCAGAAAGTAGATGAATATGGAGTTAAGCAATCCAGCAAGCAGTTAGTGTGCAATGTGGAATTTAATATAGAAAATGAGGATTCCAGGAATTAATCATCACCAGTTATAGACTTAATAGTTTAATTAGGATAATTAACCCCATATTTATACCCGGGATACACTTTCTATTTGTATATATAAAAAGCTATCCTCTGTGCATTTCTGTGTAAGAAACATACACTACTCTTTCTCTCTGACAATTAGTATTATCCCACAATGAACTGAGGGTGGGTCAAAGGTGAGGACACGAAGGCCGCTTGTATTATCGACCGAAGCATATGGGTTAATTTTATATTTATACAAGGTCCTAAGATACTACTAATTGTACCCTTGGTCATGACCTTTTGGATGGGCTAGCTGGCTAAGATTAATCAAGAAGATACTTTTGGGATAGTGATATGATAAGGCTTGGTACGATTTGATTTGATTCGATTCGTACCCGGGATTTTACCATGGGTGGTTACAATAAGAACTAGAATAAAAGGTGGATGAACTATTTAATTATTTGGTCAATTTGCAACATAAGGAAGATAAAAAGAAATTTCAATCAGAAACAATGTAGATGAGAGAGAGAGAGGGGGGGAGGGGGTCTTAAAGTAATAATGGTTGTACCTTTAATGGTTCTTAAATTTATGTTTATTTTCTTAAGTTTTAATATTGAATTAAATTCTTGAAATTTTAAATTTTATTATTTAATAGCAATCTTGTTTATGAATAAAACTAATACGTTAAAAATATGTTTGAACTTTGAACAATTGCATGTTTGTGTTTGAACTTTGACATTAACAATATGGATATATGTTTGAACTTTAATTAAAGGCCTTTATTATCTTTATTATATATTGTTTTGCTTTATATTATTATTTTGTTTGGATAAATGTAAGATAAAATATTAAAATTCGCTTAAAATAAAAAATTCCGCCTAGGCTCGTTATGCGCTAGGCCCGCCTCCCGCCTAGCGCCTTTTAGAACATTGGATTTTATACCAACAATTATGTCCATTTAAATTGTTCTAAACACATATTAATGTATATATCGAATCAAAACAATTAATAATTCGCATAAGGATGACTCTAATACCCCTGTTGGTTTGCAAAAACACGAACAAACATACAATCACGTGTATAAATAGCGGAAGCATGCCATAGATCGAATTTAAAATTTTATGCCATCCCATGAATCACTTATTCGATATTACTAATTGAGGAAGGATACAAGATAAATATTATGAAGATGATTCAACTCTTTAATTGATCTTCAAGTTTCAATCCTTTATTCCTTCACGCTTCTTCAAGTCCACATATCAAACACAAGCTACAAAATGTGTGCAACGCTCTAAATGTGATCCACCAAGAGATTATTATTGAAGAAGTAAATTTTAGGTTTCTCTAAACCTTGGTTGGCTAACCCTAATTCTCTCACTCTCTGCTAACTCCTTAGGTCGTAGAGAATTGTGGAATACCAATGACTTTTAGGTAAATTTCTACCCCAATCTATCATATGGTTTCTCCTTATATAGACTAATCATCATCCTAAACTCTTTAGGACTTGGGGTTTTAATTTAATCCTTAAACTATTTAGAAACTAAATTATTTATAATAATAATAATAATAATAAATAATAATAAGACTCCTCCCATTAGTTTATAATTTGTATTTCTCTAAATACTTAATTATAAATATTAAGCTATTTAATTTATTTCACTAATAAATTAAATACTTAATTTATTATTATCAAGCCAATTACTTCTAAAATAGTATTTCTCTTTTATGGTGTGACCCTTTAGGTTCAATATTATACTGGTAATAAAATAAATTAGAACTATTTTAATATTATTTATAATGAATAAAACTCCTTCAATTCAAATATAAAAAAATAATATTTATTCTACATCATGAGTGACGCCTCTCAACATATCATGACTATCCTTATAATATGAAATTAACGTTTAATCACAAAAAATCTATTTAATAAATAGATGCCGTACAATTCAATCCTTCTACCACACAATGTCCCTATCAAATTTAAATATGGAATTACTTTCAAGTTTTATTTATTTGATCATATGCATTTCGATTCAAAAATGCACAACTCTAGTTAATGTAAATTAGAAATTTCTTTCTAATTTCCATTCACCATGACCAGGTATTCTTGAGTTGTCACATATCGAATCACATAATACATTCTCTCTGTTTACTAGAAGTGGTAGATTCTTTGTTAATCATTCACTTACCTTCATTTTATTATACTCGAACATACCCTATTATTTATTCTAAGCATTTTAAGGAATATGACAAAGTATAACTCAGAATACACAATGTATTATGATGATCTGAAGTCTAAGGATCACTTGTACTACTTTCACTTTAGCTTTAGGACTCCTATTGACAGGCGAATAAAACTCTACTAGGTGTTCCTTTAAGCGAGTCATGTTCATTGAACTTATTCTCTAATAAGCACCTAGATACTTGCTTTAGTGTTTCCACACAAATGATTATGAGATCACTCCTCTTAATAAGAGCAAGCATAGTATGTACTAATCAATCCGAATTCAGTAGCCCCGCATTAGTGATCCATTGATTAGGAACGTTTTAATTTTGAGTTATCTAGATTTTAAATCTCATTAGCATGAAATCAGGATGATTCTAAAAGTATTGCTCCAAAACTATGAGTTTATTTCAACTAATTCAACTAATTAAACATGGATAAATAAACGCCTTTAAATGAATGAATTCTTTTATTAATAAATGAATAAGATTACAAAGTAAATACTTATCACATCCAATGTTATTCGCTTGAGTGCATACTAGTTTCAGTAGTTTGGCCTTATTTGAATAAATAACATTATAAGCTCAAGCCCAACTTGTATTTTTCCAATACATTGTTGCTTAAATTTTGTTTATGTATGAATTTTTTTTCTAACGGATTCCAATTGTCTAAAAATATTCTCTAAAGTATTTTCCATGCTAATTATTGCACAAATTCCTATGTCTGAAAAATTAAGTGATAGTTAATTTGTTTCCCTTAGTGTAGTAAATAAATTTGACAATTTTTTTTTGTGAAACTGATGGATTAAAAATTTGTTGAGTTTCCTCCATTTTTTTAGAAAAAAATCTAATAAATAATATTGTAAAAAATATACTATGTGTTTTACTTATATTGTTATTTTGTCATGATGAATGGAGTAACCTATATGTGTCATGATGTGTTTGGTTAGTTGTTGCTACAAGTTGGGAAAATTAATTAATTAATACCTATATGTTAGTAGCAATTTTTTTAATATTTAATTGAGAAATGATATCTAATCTAATAGTGTTGATTGTTTATGTAGTACTATAGATTCATGTTTTTAGTATTTAATATAATTTTAATTTGTAATATATATATATATATATATATATATTTATATTAATGTATTTTATACATTATAAATAAGTTATGGCCTTATGGTCGACTAGTCGCTTAATCTGTTGACCATCGACTTGACTTAACGCCTTGACAACTATGATCATCAAGTTTTCGTTCTTTGAGTTACTTGATTCTACTCCACGTATAATCAATCACCTTTCACCTTTATGTTGCTGTAGTTTGAGCTTGGTTTTAGTTGTGTGCTTGGTTCACGGCAAATTGTATCTTCACTTGTGAATTTGGACTACATTTGGTGTGAAGTGGTAAAACATCATATACTGATTTAGACATTAGTTCAATTAGCTAACATACACAGTTAAAGTTCTTTCATAGTTTACATATCTAACAATTACTTTATTTCAGAAAATGCTTAATAACCAAGTGAAGTTCCTCTAGTCCCTATTTTCTTGTTTTATAAGGCAAGTCAGGTTCTTGTTTTGGGGAAAACATATTTTGGTACTGATATATTCTATTTAGCACCAATTAATAAAAAGAAATTTAAAATGGAATTGATGTTGATAGGCTAAAAATTACCTTCATTTCCTATATGGGATAAATGACTTTCAATTCTTTGTGATGTGTAATATTAAAGATACTGGGAGAGAATGGGGAAAGAAAGGAACTTAGAATGGCTGAATAATGTATTGGATAATGATTCTAGAGTACATAGGAGTATATATAATATCCCTAGCTAACCTTAGGACCTAAGACTCTTGAGAAGACTACAAGAATGTCTGCTGACGAATGACAGACCAGTTCTCTGGACAGCTGACCGGCTGTCTTCATTTCCAAATCTGCTTCTTGCTGACTGTCCGATCAGCCTCTGATATCACTAATATTTTGTCCACTGCTTTTTCGGATACCATCTCTAGCTTATGCTCTTAATACACGACTAACATCTCGTCATTTTCTTACGGACATAACTTAGTGAGACATGCATTCTTAAAAATTTCTAATGATAATTTACATCTTTTTAGCTTATTGTGTCCTTGCATTCTATCATTTCAGGTGGGTTACCTTTCAGCTTCGATAAGATCAGTAGCAGATGCAAGAGTGGGAGACACTATTACTCATTACAGTAGAAGGGCAGAACAATCACTGCCTGGATATAAGGAGGCTACTCCTATGGTGTTCTGTGGCTTGTTTCCTATTGATTCAGACCAGTATTATTCTATCGCTTGCTCTCTTTTATTGTATTTGTAATTTTACATGTTTTTATTCCAGCTGAAAGTTTTTAGGCGCAAAGGTCTGTTTCTATTTGTGATAATGACCTATGATTTTTTATAGATTTACGGAGTTGCGTGATGCTTTGGAGAAGCTACAACTTAATGATGCAGCGTTGAAGGTAGTGTACTTCTAGCACTAAGGGTACTCTTAAATCAGTTCCATGTTGGAAATTTAACAAGTCTGTTGCATGCTAAATTCAAAAATAAAAATTAATTTCTAATTAAGTCGTGACATGCTTAACAAGACCTCTTTCAGGATCGTGGGGATCGAGGTCTTTAATTGGACTGCTGGTAGTGGTCAGTATATTTTTAAATGGAAGTGAGTCCTGATTACAATAGGTCATAACTGGTGGCTGAAAGATTTTGTTTCTGATGTTTTTTTCAAAACTTCTTAGCAGAACTTTGAAAATTACTAGAAATTCTTTTAACATATAAATAAATTCTTTTACTGTATTGTCTCTAAATTTGTATCTTGATCCTTGTGTGCGTCACCTACGCCATATTAGTCTCTTCAATACCAATTTCATACACTACTTGCCTGCCCACACGTTTATTTTATTGGGTAAACATGTACACATGGGAAGTTGCTGTATTATAAGATTAGGATAATCTTTTTGGTTTACATTGCACTACCTGTGCATTTTACATCATATTTACTGAGTGCATATATTCCTTAAAAACTTGAGTTGTTTCTCATAACTTCAAATTTTCAGTTTGAGCCTGAGACCTCAAGTGCAATGGGGTTTGGCTTTAGATGTGGGTTTCTGGGTCTGCTCCATATGGAAATTGTTCAGGTATAGATCATTTTCTTAGTCTCCATGGCATTGTCTTTTACATTTTGACTAAAATCCTACTATATTGCGGCTCTTGCATTTACTAAATTTTCATCTCACAGGAAAGGCTTGAAAGGGAATACAATTTGACGCTAATAACTACTGCTCCAAGTGTTGTGTACCGAGTACATTGCCTAAATGGTGATACTGTAATTTCACGTCTCCTTGCTCAATTCATTCTTTTGAATTTGACTTATTATAATTTAATTGAGGCATATTACAGTTAGGGTGCTTATGCTACTGTTAGCAACGTGCTCTTAAAGTTGACTGTTTTGAATTAAGTATTAATTAACATCTGCTCTTTTCTTAAAGTTAACCTTATGGATGGGGGTTGTCTTACTTGGTGCAAGTGGAAGGTCAATAATATTCTAGAAGGGATGGGGGTTGCCTTTTTCAATTTTGTTAGATTTATAAAATAGTTTCAAGACTAATATATAAAGATATCAATCTCTCTAACAAACCAATTTGCAATGAGGAGTTGATCCAACTTATTATATATTAGACATACTTTATAATGTTATTCGATGCGGGACTAGATATATACTCTTAACACTCCCCCTCATGTGTAACCTGATAAATATGAGATCCACACAAGGTAAGCAAGCCTACAAGAAGCTAGTCACAAGACAAGCCTAGAAGAAATCTAGTAAACCACGAACGACTATTAACCCAATTGATAAGTGGTACTAGTTAAGAAATGAGTAACTTTGACCCTTAAATGGACTGCAAGTGGGTAAGAATGAAGGCGAAGAATAATGTTTAATTAGTAGGCTCAAGGATAGCCCACTTTGATACCATGTTAGATTTATAAAATAGGCTAAAAACTAGTATATAAAGATATCAAGCTATCTAACTCAAAATCAATTGACATTGAGAAGAGCTGACCTAAGTCATTATATACTAGACATATTTTTTAGTGGTATTCGATGTGGGACAAGACATATACTCTTAACAAATTTTAATCATCTTTAATTACTATGTGATTAAGCAATAAATGAAAAGACTAAAGGCAATCACACAACACAAAGATTTAGCCGTTTCACTTCGGGTATGTTATTACATCCAGTCTCAAGCTCTCTAATCCAAGACTTGAGATTCTGTTCCTATCAATAATAAAAAGCTCCTTCGACAGATGTAGAAATCTTTACAAAGTTTTCTGATCAACTTCCAACTATTCTAGAACTAATTATCTTGGACAACAGTTCCCTGCTCCTTCCTCAAACTTTGTTGCTCCTGTAACCAAGAGTTCTGTTTACTTTCTGATCTGGTTTTAAAAGCAAAGCCTACAAGTACGCTAGAGACCCAAATTTCCTTTGACATCTCTACGACTTTGGTTTTGGTCTTAGGTTTACTTTTTTCCTGACAAATGCAAAAAAAAAAAAGAACGGACAAACTCCAAAATCTTTTTCAATAAAAGTGTGTATGTGAATAGATGCTTCGTACATAAGGAGATATATGTTATTCAGTTCAAGTTATAAACCTTCACAAACCTTTATAATTATGATGTGTTTCTAGATTAAGCAAATATGTATTTTTAGCTTAGAGAGAAAAAGTTTAAATAAATTTTATGAAATGTGCTTCTTGATAAGCATATTTATAATTTCGGATCAAGTATATAAAAGTTGTTTTTATACATGTTATATGCTTCTTGTTAAGCATATAGTAATGATGATGCTCAGATTTTAAAGTAAAAGTAACTTTTATATATTATGACAAATATGTATGAATGATCAATTAAGTTCAGATACTTGTAATATTAATTATCAAGTGTATAAAAATTTGTAAGTCAATTAACTAATACTTGACTTAAATATATAATCACAGTAAAATATATCGTTTAACACAAGAAATATATATATATATATATATATATATATATATATATATGATTATATATATTTGATCCATAAGTGATTTTTCAACTTTGATAAATATGCACAAGTACTAGGTCCTTTAGATGAACCAAAGGTTTTATCTTTGCCCCCTAGATAACTGTATTGTTAGTTCATCAAATTGATTTGTCACAATCGAGTTTATATAAATATTTTCAAATGTGACTACTAGACTTTATGTTATCAGGTCCTTCCGACCAATCAACAAGGGTTAAATCTTCGCCCCTGTCCCAGATAACCATACACTAGCTTAGCCTTTAGCCAATATTTATATAGAAAACATTAAGTTTTTTTGAATTATCAATCAAAAGTGTATATATATATATATATATATATATATATATATATATATATATAAGAATATGTAAAACACTATATATAGATATCACAAATCAAGAGATAAACAGAATATATAAATTGAAGCACATATCTCAAAGACGTTAGACCAATTTCTCTTCAAAGAATTTAATCCGAAATGAGTAGAAGAGAACACTTACTAGCTTGAGAGAATGTAGGCAAGGTGAAGAGATTTTGATCAAAGTCTCAAAAGTAAATAATTAAAGTATATAGAATATTATATAAATATAAATTCTATGGAGATGATTCTACTCTAATATTTTTCTTTTGTTAATTCCTATAATTTTCTTTTCTTTGTAGAAAGGGATGTTATATTTAATTTTGAAGTAAAATTTCTCATTGAATTTTGATAATTCAAAACTAGGAATGCATTACATACTTGGGAGACTTTTTGACACGAGTCAGGACTAGTTTATTAGATACTCTTATTGTCCTAGCGAACCGCGTTTTGGTATGTGCTTACCCAAACATGGTTCTCTTACGTACCAACACTTTAAATTTAGTGCACTAAAAAATTTCATTGTAGATTTTACCTATAATTGCATAAATATGAATATTCTAATTTAGTATTGTGAAAATCTTCTATAAAACTTAAGTTTATTACATTTAGATTATAAGAGAGTTCCTAACTAGAAGCATATATTCTATTATACAAAGTGGGAGGGGGTGGGATGCGGTTACTTTTGGTGTACACCTTATATTATTTGATGTAGTTTTAACTAAATGCAACTTCTCGTATCCTACAATTCTCTTTCTAACTATTTTTTTAAGTTGTTCACACGTGTGAATGTGTGTGTGCCATGTGTACGACAAGTTCATATAAAGATATTCTAGAGTACTGCGTGTTAGCTATGTAGTGGGCCACATACCTGTATTGATTTTACGAACCGAAACGAACCATGTACTAGGTAACACTAGTCTGGACACTCCTTCAATAAATTCAAATATATTCAATTCAAGCCTGCTCTTCTTGTATACTCACTAAACATAATCAACACTACTTTATTTTATTTTTTTATAAATGTGTTTATGTATGACTTTCTCTTATTCAATTTTCTTTTAGAAAAGAATAATTATCATAAGAATCAAGTTATACAATAAAAGGTTAAAAAAGAGAAAAAAGAATCGCAAAAGGTATGGTAAGCTGCAAACAAGGTAGCACTGGATGGGAACAGTAGTCAACAAGATTATATATATATGTAATATCCATAGCATTTTCATGCATACAATCCTTGAAAGTTTTGCTTTACACCAATATGATGCAGAATTTACTTATTATAATAAAATATTTGCTGTCTACAAATTAAATTATGTTGTGAATCTAAAATCTTTTACAAATTATTTTGTTAAAAGTATATTTTGTTCTTGTCTGGTTTAATTTGCTAAATCCTTTTAGTTTTTTCTTGCCTTCCTACTTCTAGGGTAACACTGTAACATATGGGTTCATTTCAGCCTATCCCAACTAGTTTGGGATATAAGGCAATGTTGAGCTGAGTTAATCTGTAATTTTCTGTTGAGTCCTTGTTGTATTTATGTCCTACTACTTTTGATTATTTTCTAGTCTACTATTTGTATTGTTCTGTATCCATTACCATGCATCATAGGTTGTTAAATATTTAATGGCTGTAAAAAAGGCCAATTTCTCAAGAATGGACACAAACTTGTCCCCATGAAATGGTAACTAAAATTGTGTTGACATCCATATATTGTTAGTATTCTCAAAACCTGTCATCCTAAACGATTCTGAGCCTAATATATTGAAATCCAACTCATCTAGTGTTTGATTCTTTCTTCCTTCATTCACCCCCAACTTTCTTTTCTTCTTCTGACGGCGGCAGGGTGATATGGGTTAGTGATAATACTTCCACCTGATTATACCATCATTCATAACAAAATCTCTCCCACTGAAAATTGCACCACAATTTTATTTATTTGTTTTAATTTGAAAAGAACACAAGAATTACAAGAACTATTAAGCTTTTACTATGACCTTTTGTGTCATTAAGTGCTCCAATTAGGTGAAAACATTGTTATTTAAAGCGCGAGGCGCAAATGTCTCCTTGGGCCTCGCCACGCGCCTCATCGAAGTGAGGCACACATATTTTAAAAAAATTTAAAATATATGTACACAAATTTAATCATTTATGTATTAAATTTATCAACCATTAAGTAATTTTACAAACTTCTAAGCATGTTCAAAAAGTTTTTATAACAAGTTCAAGGACCATACCTATGTAGCATAGTGATACACTAATATTATATAATTATATCATAATTACATTATGCATAAGTAAATAGTTAAATACTTACAATCTTACATATATATATATATATATATATATTTCAAAAGTACACACCAAACAACAATATAAATGCATATTTAAATATTAAAAAATACTTATAAGTTATATATACATATTTAATAAGTTAGTAAATACCGAAATAGTAGTGTAGTAAAGTACCCAAAAATTCTGAAAAAAATTGGACAACATAACCCCTTAGTATTTTACATAGTAGCTTTTTTTTTTGGGCAAGAGAAGAGAATAAAAAAAAAGCAGAAGAGATAAGGAGAAGAGAGACTTACCTTGAGGAGGCTGCAATTGATGGTCTAGATTGCTTAGGAAAAAAAATGACACTACTTTTATTGAACCCGCGCCTCGGCCGCCTCAGGTGCACCTCATTGAAGGAGTAGTGACCCAGGCGAGGCGAGGATCCCAACATGGGCTAGGATGGGCCTTGGTGCACGCCTAGGCGCGCCTTCAACACTGGGCGAAAAACATTCCTTTCTTGCTAATAGTAATTCAAGGCAATAAATATTGTTGTCATATAAAATATTTGCAACTTTTGGGATGATTAATGCGGATACAGTATAAATATCGATTTGACTCAAATATTTTGCAACAAACTTTAAGTATAAACATAAATACATACTTCCAAATATCATGGTCTATGTGGAATGAAAATCCAATTTCTCTTTAAAACGCATCCCATGCACATGCGTTACACTTACCCAATGAAACTCGAGTTGGAACCATGGTTGTTAAGTTGTCGACTAATCATCCAGTTGTGTTGGGCAGCACAAAGTGAGGGCTTGACTTGGGGCCTACTGCTAAGTCGAACGACTTGGCTGTTAGGCGTCGCAAGTTGTCGCCTTGGCGACGTCTTGGACTCTTAGCAGCCAAGTCGCGCGACTTAGCAACAAGTTCATTTTTTCAAAAGCCGATCGAATCAAGAAAGGAAGAGAGAGAGAGAGTGCTTAGCCCTAAAACTCCAGCCCTAACAATCGCAACCACAATCGACTATGAATTAGAAAGAAAGAAAGGAAGAGAGATTAGCCATTCTGTTGCGAATACGATGCGACTCGCGAGTCTTAACTCCCTTCTCTTCCAAGGTTCGCTTCAGCCTTCAATTGCTCTAGGAGAAGATGATAAGGTCCGCTCTGTTTGGATTTTGTTTATTCATTAGGTATTTTGTTAACCCACTAACAGGACCCAGTAGTTAAAGAATAAGTGGCCTATGCTATTCTATCCATTCAAGTAAATGAGACACCTGTTATAAGGCAAGCAAAGCACTCAGCACACATAATAATGAATGTGGTATAGCTGTATACTACTACTGTACTAAGTAGTATTATATATTATATATATACAGTAAATTACAACATATAGTTTATATGAATATTATATTATATGCATGATAAATAAATATTAATATTATATATATAACAGAATAAATTAGTATTATATGTTTTATTATTATACTTTATTATATTAGTATAATATTATATTTATCTTTTCACTTATATAATAATATATTTATTTATATTCATGAAAAATAAATTTAATATAATCAATAAACATATTTATTTATTTATTATTCATGAAAATTAAATTTAACATAATCAATAAATATTTTAACTTTTAATTTTAATTTTTTTTATAAGTGATTTAAATTTTAGTGTTTTATTTTACTATTGAAGTTAAATTTACCAATGGATCTACTTGCTATTTTTGTTTAAGTATATGTTTTGAGTCTATGAACTGTAATGTAGTGTTAATTATATATAATATATTTGTGAGTAATTTTTTTATGTTTAGTGTACCGTGAATTGAGCTATATATAATATTTATTTATAAAATGCACATTGTAAATAATTCATCGCTTTATGGACGACTAGTCGGCCACCGACTCGCCTCGACTTAGCGCCTTAACAACTATTGTTGGAACAAGTAATGGCATGTGCACTTCATCGGCGAGACATTCAAGACCTCTCTCATGCCACTGAATTGAAGTCAGAAATGTATTCAACCTTGATTTCTTCCCTTTGAGCAAGTGCATATTCAATTGCTCCTATCAACATCAAACCAATCAGATCCACCTCACCTATAGAACTAGAAGCTTCTCTGTTGCAATAGGATGGAATGTAAAACCGTTTAGCTCTTCTCAGATGGAGCATAAAACTTAATACAATACTCGTAATATATAGAAATAATATAATTGCATTTTTACTAATGTTTTTTATGAAAATATATAAAATCATATAATTAAAAATATATAATGCTCAAAATATGTATATGTAAAATAATATAATTAAACTGTATGTGAATAAATAGAAAGGATAATAGGATGAAGAACTGTGAGCTTGAATAAAATGACTGTACGACGACTGTAGACTCATAATTTGGCTCAAGATTATTTAGGATTGCAAACACTATTCTTGAGTTGCCCGAACAACTCTTAACCAATTTTAATCGAGCTCAAACTCTTTTGAAGTTCGGCTCGAGATCGTAAAAAATAAATGACATTGAGTTTGAGCAAGCCAAGCTATTTTTACCAACTTCTGATGCATGGAAAAGGATTCGGAATATTGTTTAACTATGAAAATTATAATATTGTAGTACATAAACATAAGTTACATAACAAGGAACATAAGTTGCATAACAAGGATTAACCAACAAATTTATAGATTCATTAAATATATAAACCACACAACAAATAGTTTATTATCGTAAGTATATCTAGCATCATATTGGTGTGAAGTACAACTTTCAAAAACTATGTGTATGCAAGCATTTTGGATATTTTATGATGTATATGTGGAATATCTGCATGATTTTGTTAATTATAAATTCAAATCCAGTGCCAACTCGTTTACTAAAGTTTTACCTGTTGCAATGTTTAAAAAACTGTTTTTCCTGATAGTTTTTTTTTATTATAAATAAATATATATACCAAGAGAAAGTCATATATAACATCAAAGGTGTGTTGATGACACGTGTGCATCAAAGGTGTGTTTGTCATATGCAATCCAAGTGTGTTGATCATGTTTGTGGAGTGTACAAGAAGTGTGCTTTCATATTATATATAATTTGGACATAAAGAAGTGTTTGACATTCGTGTCCGAAATTGTTTGTGTGTAATATATTGCCTACTCCACCATGTTGGCCTTATGATGGCTTCTACGCGTTTTGGTAAGTGGTATGCCAACTAAGTTACATAGACTCGGATGGAGTTGTCAGTTGGACATGGGTACTTTGAAGAATCCTACATGGATACTCACATTAAAAGAAAGTGTCCATCACCCATACCCTTGTTCGAGTGTCAGACATGGGTACTTTAGGGCAACATGAAGATTCCATGTAACATAGTATATCGATTGTTAAGTCTGAAACACCACTTTACTTTTTGTTGCTGTTGCTGTTACTATTGCTATTATCATTATCATTATTATTATTTTTCCAGAGTATCTTGATGGCTATGCTTCATTGTTATCTGTCCAGTAATGTTCGTTCCCAATGAAATTTTGCATTTTCCATTAGCAGAGCATTTGCTTTTGTTGTGCTACGTTAAATTCTTAACTTTCCTTCCTTTCTTCATTTTAATTACGATGTAGCTGTTTAACTGGGCAGCATAACAAGTTTGTAACCTTATGTTTGCTGATCTAGGTTAAGTGTTCAAATCCATCTATACTTCCTGAACCTGGGAAAAGGAAGTCGATTGAGGAGCCTTATGTTAAGGTTGCTTTTTGTACTCTGATATGATTTTCTATCTAATACGTGCTAATGTAAGACGAAGTTTCTGTGAATGCTTTGAAATTTTAATATGTCGGACTCAACTACACAGATTGAGATGCTCACTCCAAAAGACTATATTGGCCCTCTTATGGAGCTTTCTCAAGATCGAAGAGGAGTGTTTAAAGAAATGAAATTTATTACCGAAAATAGAGCATCCATCATCTATGAACTACCACTAGCTGAGGTACTTCTATCAATCTCATCATCCACTAGCTGTGTCATTAGTTTTTGGTAATTTATATTGCAAATTTATTTTGTAGATGGTAGGGGACTTTTTTGATCAGCTGAAGTCAAGAAGTAAGGGTTATGCTAGCATGGAGTACTCTTTTGTCGGGTAAATCCATGTCTTGCACATACTAATGACATAATTAGTAATATTTTATGAGCAACTCATTTACTTGTTTATAAATTTATGTGCCACTTGCTAACTAAAACTTTTGAGTTTTTAGGCTCTTGGGCCATCTATGATTTTACAATATGTTTTTGGTACAGAAACTGATTGTTGACTAGGACTATATAAACCAAGCTACTTGAGCTCAAGATCGATTGAGTTGATTATGGCTCTTATTGAACTGCAAAAGCTTAACCAAGCCAATCTTAAACACAATTTAAGTGTCTAGAAGTCCGTTAAACCAAACTTGAAGAACCCTCTAATCGGTTATACTTGGCTCATTTATAATCATATACAAAATGATTTTATCAGACAATGTCGAAGAACAAGTGCAAAGTCTATTCAAGGAGACAGCATTCCCTTATTTCTTCCCTTCCATTCTCTTTCCTTAACTACTCGGTCATACTTTTTTAGTCAACCATATGACATCTTCCTTTTTTGTGCGTCATTTGTTACCATTTTAAGGTTATATTCAGTATTGCATTTGGACTTTCGCAGTGATGGCTCTCTAAAAAAAATTATTTTATGCTAGGTAAAAAATAACATGGTTTCAGGAAACAATTCAATTTCTGTTTGATGTGCTAAAGTTTCTTGTTCACATACCGCGATCTGGAATCAGAAATTTGTATTCAAAATCCTTACCGGGGGAAACCAAAGTGTATACATAAGTTATACACATCTGTAGGAACATACTTGTATATAAGAATTATAATATAGTAATTATTGTATATAAGTTTCAAAGGTGTATCTGACGAAAACAAAAAGGAAGGAGAATAGTGAACAAATTATTTTAAACATTGTGGTGGACATTTTTTGTTTAGCTTTATTTCCTCAAAGCTGAGATCTAGGTGGCAGAAAATAGGTTTGAAAGGAATCAGTGGACTGAACTTTCTAAGGCTTGCGTAACTGAGGTAGCAAACTATAATCCAGAGTCTAAAAAGTTAGTCTGTACAGAAAAACACTGACGATCTGCTCCTAAGTTCCAGTTTCCAAATTCAGTTTTTCCGATCAGAGGTTATTCCGTGAATCTGCTTACAAAAGGATTTGTTAATTGGGTGAAGGAATTTTGATTACTCCATGCAAGTAGCAGCTGACCCAATGAAAACAATGAGGTCAGTTATGATGCTGCTCATTAACTCACTACTGGATAGTGGATACTAACTCTCATCCCATTGTTAAGTGAGTGGAAGAAAGCGATTTTTATTTTTGGGTCTAATCTCAGTTTGGTTCAGCCATCTTTGTCCAATAGCCATCTCATACTTATTTAATGTTACCGTTGGAGAGGAAGGTAGATTAAAGAGCTTTATTGTGGTCTCCTTGGTCGTCAGCAAGATGGTTTAGAGCTGGCCTTATTGAATGCATAAGCCAGTGCAAATGCGCCTCATTAATTTTATTTTTATTTTTTGGTGTTGTTTTTGTCGGTTTCCTTTGACTTTTTCAGAAAGACTCATCCTAATTGTATTTTCTCTTTTGTTCTCAATTTTTTTCCCATTAAAGTAAATAACAAAGAAACTTAAATCACATTTATTCCCACATTAATAATGGAAGTATGGAACTAAACCCCAAGGTTTGCGATAAGTGTTTGTGAAGGCACAAGTCATGGTTCGATATTCTGCAAAAGCAGTGGTCTCTTTGTTGCCATCCGCACATATTTTACTATGGGATTCACGAGCGTGGTTGGTGGGGTATCGAGTGAATAGTTATTTAATATTCCTGTTGGAGAGGAAGGAAGGTTCAGCCATCTTTGTCCAATAGCTGTCTCATACTTATTTAATGTTCCCGTAGGAGAGTAATCTAGGTTAAAGAGCTTTATTGTGATCTCCTTGGTCCTCAGGAAGATGGTTTAGAGCTGGCCTTATTGAATGCATAAGCCAGTGCATATGCGCCTCATATTTTTTTTGTTCTTTTTTCTTGTTTTGGTGTAACATTTGTTGGCCTCTGTTAGCAGATGTATGTTAGCAGATGCATGTAAATGTTAGTAATGTTAGTAGCATAACATGCAACATACTTTTAGTCTTAAACAGTTTATGTTTCCTAGTTTAATCCTTAGAATATGGGCTATCCTAATTCTATAAATGTAGCTACTTGTTATATGAAAAGATATAGAAAATACATTCTTTACATGGTTTCAGAATAAGGTCCATAACAGACCTGTGTTTTTTTATCTTTCTTCTTGCCCTGTTTCTCGCTGCCGATCATCTCTTTCAGTAGAAAGTAGAAACCTTGTAAGATTAGTTTGTTTTGTGAAATTAAACCCATATCAAGATTCTATAGTACTAGGCGACCTGACCGGAGTTTTCAATTTTCCAACCCATTGCTGCACGCGCCCCCACGCGCCTGACCTCCGACGCCACCCGCCATCGGTGACCGGCGCGTGAGACACTTTCTAGCGCGATCTCTTTCAGTTTGGTCGTTTTCTCTCCTCTTTTCATCTATAATGATCGTATTGAGCAAAATTCAGGTTTTTCTGGTGTTAGCTCTGTTAGTTCGTTTGGCAACTATTAGTTCCTTAAAGGTTTGCTATTGCAACTGGTACTTACTGTGCCTACTGGTAGTTCCTTAAAAGGATTCTATTACTGCTATTTAAGTGGGCTAATATAAGAGTAAATTCCCTGTTTTTTGATGTGACGCCCCCAAATTCGGGTATCTTCCAACCCGACAAATGGTGCTACACAGTGCTACAGTTCACACACACATTCAATTGAAGTACCTCAAAAGAGTGAATTTGTCTTCTATATATTACAAAATAATATTCTCTTCCCTGGTTCTTTGTAACCATTACATATGTTCTTTGTCATAATATCAAATAATTACAACGTTCATACTATATATTACAAAGACAACTTATTGGTCTTCCTTAGCCTTCCCTTTATCCTTACTAGATCATTCAGTCCGTTCGTTCTTAGCTGCATTTTTATGGTTCAAGCAAGAGTGAGTATAACTAGCTTAGCAAATATGACAATTTCATTTGAACAATAGGTTTGAATCATATGAATCGTATATCTTCTATAACTGAATCAATAGTTATGAAGTACTATAGAGAATTCAAAATAACACTTCTCTTTTCTTTAAAATGATTAACCATGCACAATATAAATATCAATTTTGGTCCAAGACCTTGAGCATTTCGTTCTTTCTTTGAAAAGGACAACCCGACACCAAGTCCGTAAGTCCGGTATATCTTACGAGCACGTTTAGGTGATCAACCTATAGTACTCTATGTTGTACAACACTACTTCATTAAATGTATCTACGTTTAAGTTTTGGCAACCTCACGTGTCTGTCGTTTGACGACAAAACATTTGTTTATTCATACTCGGTCTTTCTTTGAAATCCATACCAAAACAGTTGGCGAATGATAACAACATTGATAATATTTTGATAGATTATAAGGAAATCTACAAAACACATTAAGTTTAGCCGAATGAATTGGCTTCGACTTTGTTATACATCAATTCATGCGTAAGATACATGAATCACAAAATTTGTCCAAAAAGATCATAGACGAGTTTAAAATACTTGCCTTCGACGTCTTCTACAGTTAATACACTTTCCTTTTGAGTCTTTAAGGATTCTACATTGCATAAGTACATAACATACCATATTAGGTCATCAACAATCAAGGAGGGTCATTAATCTATCTTCCGCTTCTTCTCAATCTAATCATTCATTAGATTGGTTAATATTCGTTACGGTTTATTGTATTACTTTGTATTTACGTTCAAGTAATCTTTCGTAAATCTTTAGTTATAATTCTTAAGGTTATTATCATCCTTAAGGTCATTACTTTAAGCTAATTAAAGTTATAATTTATCTTCAATCAACTTCAGCATGCATTACATTCATTTCCATTTATTATTTTTTCTTTTCTAGTGCTGGCGCTGCAGCGCCAGCTTCATTAGTGAGACTTGCGCTGCGGCGCGACTTGACAGTATCAAAGAGATCATCGATACTGGGCAATGAGTATTAATTCTTTATCGTTAACTTGTTCAACTCTCGGTAGTTGATACAAAGTCTCAACGATCCATCTTTCTTCTTCACAAACAGTACCGGTGCTCCCCACGGTGAAACACTCGGTTGAATGTACTTTTTATCCAACAATTCTTGTAATTGAACCATCAACTCCTTCATCTCTATTGGCGCCATACGATACGATGCCGCTCTTGGCACAATATCTATTACGAATTCGATCTCCCTATCCAGTGGAAGACCTGGTAATTCGCTTGGAAACACATCCACGAATTCGTTGACTATAGGTATTTGTTTCATCGTTGCTCCCACTCTCTGGGTATCAACAACATGACACAAATAATCCACACATCCTTTCCTCAACAATTTCCTAGTTTGTGTCATGGAAAGACAATACGAACATCCCGATGATTTATTACCGTAAAACACTACATGAGGCTGTCTCAACGTCCTAATGTTTACACATTTCTTTTGACAATCTATAATTGCACAATGGTTGAACAACCAATCCATCCCGAGAATTACATCGAATTCTCCCAACTTTATCGGTATCAAATTTACCTATAATTTATAATCTCGTATTTCTACACAACAACGCCTATGAATATTTTCAACAGGAATTATTTTTTCATTTGTTACCTTAATATTTAAAGGTATAAGCAATCTTTCTGGAAGTAATCCTAATTGTCTAGCAAAATCACATGCTATAAAGGAACACGTAGCACCCGAATCAAACAACACATAAGCATTTATATCGTTGATTGGGATAATACCTGCAACTACATCCCCTGATGCAACTGCATCTTGGACCGTCATGTTAAAGGTGCGGGCCATCGGCCTACTCGTCTGAGCTAGACCACTAATAGTTAACTGACCACTATTAGTGCCCTTATTCCCTTCCATCCCCTTCTTCGGGCAATTCTTCGCCATGTGATTAGCTGATCCACATACAAAGCATCCGTGATTCTTCTTCGGACTTGGACAATTAGGCGAAATGGGCCCCTCCTATCCACAGTTGTAGCATACTGCTTTTCCCTTGAGACAGACTCCTAAGTGAGTCTTCTTATAATTCTTGCACGCCTCCATCCTCTTCTTAGGATCTCCTTGCTTTACTTCGGTATTCCCAAAGTTAAAACCCTTCCTCTTCTTCCCGTTGCCACTATCACTGGCTCCCTCGATTTTCACTCCCCCTTCTACCATATTCTTGTTCTTCTTCTCTCTGTGGTATTGGCTTAAAGCCTCGTTACCACCCTCGGCGATTATCGCCTTCTCCAGAATGGTTCCAAAGGAATTACTTTGAAACACTGATATCCGGCTATAGAGCCAAAGTTTCAAGCCCTGCTCAAATCTCCTTGCTTTCCTCACCTCCGTATCCACCTGATATGGAGCAAACCTCGTCAGTTCATTGAACTTGGCATCATACTGGGGAACATTCATTTCCCCTTGTTTCAGTTCTAAAAACCTCATCTCCATCCTCCCCTGCATACTCATGGGAAAGTAGTTCTCGAAGAAAATCTCCTTGAACCGTGTCCACGTTATGTTTTCTACTCCAGCCCTTGCCTGATTTGCCTCCCACCAGAAGTTGGCCTCTCCTTTCATCATATAGGTAGCAAAAGAAACCTTTTGTCCCTCTTCGACATTTGCAATAACAAATTCCTTCTCAATTTCTTTTCCCCAAGTCTGGGCTTCTATAGGGTCCGTAGTTCCTTTGAACTCTGGCGGACCTACACTCTTAAAATCCTTAAACGTAGTAGCCCGTACTATCGCAGGATTTACAGGTATATTCGCCCCATTCCAATTAAAAGCAGCCGTTAATAAATTAACGAACTCTTGCATCGGGTTAACCGGTCCCCCTTCCGGTTGATTCACGTTCGCTTCTTGATTTCGTTGTCTTCTTCTTGGCGGCATCTTTCTGTTAAAATAAATAATACTTCATTATTATTTTCTTCTTGTTAGTTAGTTATTATTCATTGTTAAACAACTCCAAACTCATTGCACAACATGTTCAATAAAAGGGTTATATTGATTTGCTTCTTCCTTGTAGTATAATACTACATCATTCATCATTACACAGCCTTAGCTGATTACATTACTTTTTCGCCATTGCTTTTCAAAAATTGGGATTTACAAAAGACTACCCTTTAATATACAAAAGAGGGTTTTACGTCACTACATATATCCAACATATTTACATATCTAACTCTACTCTAGTTACTAACTAGTTTACATTTGCCTAATGACATTCTCATAATCTGCATTTGCAAGACCGGCTATCACATCTCGACTGATAGTATGCCGAGTCTGCCCTGTCTCCACAGGATACTTAGCCACTTGCCACTGAAAGTCCCCGTGAGAATTCCTATGTATGTAGGACATTCTACTAATCTTCTGCTTTTTAGCCTTTAGCTCCTGTCTAAGCTCAAAGGCCTCGTGTTTTAGCTCATGGACCTTGTCCTTCGCCAAAACCTTCTCGTCGTGCTCCTCTTCCCACATCATCTCCATGTCCTTCTTGTTTACCAAGATGTCATGGATCTTCTCCTTCAACTCTTTCACCTCTTTCCCCAACTGGATACTTCTATCCAACACTGTCATAAATAACGCCTTCATTGACTCTCCCGGAGTCATCTCTTCTGCAGGTGCTACCGTGTTAAACGACACCACCTCCACCTCCTCCTCTGACCATCAAACAAGGACATGAATTCTAAGTTTTCCGAGTCTTCTGACTCAACCACCACCACTTCTGGCAACTCAGCTACAGGGTTAGTAAAATCTCTACTTGATTCACAAACTCCTCACTAACGGCATGTATATCCCTATTCATCACGTTATCTCCTGACATCTACAACAAAACAAATTAGTTTGATTAGTACACATCATTAGAATAGTAAAAACACATCACATTTAATGCATTTTTAGGATTAACTTCATTTTTTACTTCTTTAACTCTTCTTAAGGTTATGGCTTAAGGTTCTTTTCCCCCCTTCAGTTTTATAACCTACAGCTTTGATACCAACCTGTGACGCCCCCAAATCCGGGTATCTTCCAACCCGACAAATAGTGCTACACGGTGCTACAGTTCACACATACATTCAATTGAAGTATCTCAAAAGAGTGAATATGTCTTCTATATATTACAAAATAATATTCCCTTCCCAGGTTCTCTGTAACCATTACATCATTCTATCATCCTAACCAAACATATATCATTTAATCCTATACACGATGGTTTTAAACTTATCCATCAACAACAAAATGTCAATTCTTCAATGTTCTTTATTAGTTCATAACTTCTATGATTATGATTATCTTATAACATGGTTTATTAAGGTTTAAATCCATTAATAACCATCCTTGTTCCTCCTTATGATACATGCTCTACCAATAATCACTTCTCTATCAAACTAATAATGAAGAGATGAAGATTAATGGTCTAGAGGTTTATTACCTTTGATGTTCTTAACTTGATTCTTCTGCTTTTCTTCTTGAATTAGCAAGACACTTCTCACTTTTCTCTCAATAATATAAGCTCTAAGGTGTTGGTGTTTTGAACAAGGCAAAAATGAACTAACAAGCTCTTCTATTTATAGATTTTTCAAGGTTAGGGCACAATGGTCATTAAGCCATCCCACCTCCTTACTATTCATTACTTGCCCACCACTCTCTTATCCTTTGTTTGGCCACCAAGTTGGCCAGCCATGACTCACCATCGGGGGGCCCGCATGGGTTGCCCAATTGGTTTTTCTCACCCGGTGACCCATTGGTTCGATCCACGGGTCCGGTTCTTGGTTCGGACTTAGGTTTTTATTAACTTTGAGCCTTACGTTGGGCTCGCATTATAAATGTTTGGGTCTTAACAAGTTTGCACTTGGGCTTGCCCAATTCCTACACAAATCCTACAAGTCCATTACAATTAGCTTAAGGCTTTTAACATATAATCTTCGTATTCTTCTTGTATACTAATTCGTATAATCATTCATCATATACGATATACTATCTTTCATACATACTCGTATAATACTTCGTATCATACTCATATTCATCGCCTCGTATAATACTTGTTTATCATACGATCGTCATTTATTCAATCTTTACTTTTCTTAACATTCTCGAACTTAGTATGCACGCGAAAAACTACGTTTGTCATAACTGAATTATTATTACATAATCCATCCTTATTATTCTATCATTACGTATTTCCTGGAAGTTCAAAAATAATTCCCGAGCAGAAATGGATGAATAATGTTTTTCGGAGAATTTCTTAGAAAGCTTTTATTTTCATCTTGGAAATTCAAACACTTTAATTCTATCACGTAGCCAGAATACTACGATATTACGACACTTTTAGGTTATAGAACAACCTTCATCTTGTTTACTCATTATAAATAACATATATTATAATTTTATTCATTATTTAATCAAATAAAATTATTTTACAATTAATCCAATTTCCTCGGTCGTTACATTTGAGCCTGTAAATTATCCTTGTTATTTCCTTGGATAATTCTTGTTGCTCTTGTTACCTCACCATGGCTGAATCTGGTTCCATTCATAGTGATGGTTCTACTGAAACCAATAAAGTGCAGTTGATTAGAAATCATCATCTCAATTATGCTTTGGTTCTTAGTCCATTTAAATTGGATGGAAGCAATTATCTAGCTTGGTCACAAGCATGCCGTATGTTAATTGAAGCTAACTGGATGCAACACTTTATTACTAGAACAACAACCATGCCTATTCAAGCAGGTGTGGCCCAAGAAGAAATCTGATAACTCCATGGTAAAAACATGGATTTTGAGCTCAATGGAACCCAATTTGAGTAGTTACATGTTCTTAGACACGGCATATGAGCTTTGGGAGGCTATTTCTCAAACCTTCTTTGTTTCTGGTGATATGTCTAAATCATATGACATCCGTAAACGAATCCGAGAGCTGGGTCAAGGGGAGAAGCCCGTGGCACAATATTTTGCAGAGATTAATGCACTTTGGCAGGAACTCAATCATTACCGGGTTTTTTCATTCAAATATCTGGAAGATACAACTGCTTATTAAAAGTTTGTTAATGAGGATCGAGTTGTTGATTTCTTGGTTGGTTTTGGTTGGTTTAAACATTGAGTTTGATCAAAGTTCGAGCACAGTTGATTGGTCAGACACCTTTTCCATCACTGCGAGAGGCTCATGCTAGAGTCCAGCAAGAGAAAAGTATTGTTCTAAAAATCCCCGCCTAGGTCCGCCTAGGCCTTGCCTAGGCGCTAGGCCCCCCCTTGGCACCCCGCCTAGGCGCTAGTCCCCCTGGTGCCTCACCTAGGCCCATGGCGGCAAAAAATCCCTTCAGGAGCCTAGACGGAGAGTTTTTTTTATTTTAATAACTACCCAAACCAGATCTTGATATATTTATTTTTCTAATGATTTACCATATTCGTAATACAGGTTGTAGTATATCAAATCACAACAAGAAGTGAACAATATCAAGTCAAAATGGATAATTTTATTATAGTTGTAATTTTTTAAATTTGTACCAACTTCAAATTATATAAATGATGATACATTTGTAATATTTAGTTTAATTTAATATAATTCTTAAATTTATGTTTAGTTTCTTAAGTTTTAATATTGAATTAAATTCTTGAAATTTTAAATTTTATTATTTAATATCAATCATGTTTATGAATAAAACTAATACGTTAAAAATATGTTTGAACTTTGAACAATTGCATGTTGTGTTTGACCTTTGACATTAGCAATATGGATATGTGTTTGAACTTTAAGCAAAGACCTTTATTATCTTTATTATAGATTGTTTTGCTTAATATTATTGTTTTGTTTGGATAAATGTGAGATAAAATATTAAAATTGGCTTACAATAAAAAATTCCGCCCATGCCCCCTAGGCCCCCCTCGGCCGCCCGTCTCCCGCCTAGCACCTTTTAGAACATTGGAGGGAAGTTGACGTCGAGTGATGGTTCTAAACTTAAATCCTGTTGAACGATCAACCCTTGTTGTTTCATATCCTAAGCCTTGCTTCCCCATTCAGTCTCCTGTTGAGAAAGAGTCCCGCGAATGTGATTATTGCGTGGGAAAGAATCATACTAGAGATCGATGCTTTAAACTTCATGGGCGTCCTAAAAGGCGTGGAGGTCTGTCAAGTCGTGGTCGTGGACGTGGATCCCAGGCCTATATGTCTTTTCCACCACTTCCTGTTGATGCACCCAGTACTTCAGAAACTACTACTTCACTTACTCCTGAAGAAATTTCTATTTTTCGAAAATTTTGTTCCAAATGTACTCCTCATTATGCCCAGTCAGATATCCATCCTTGTGCCTTTTTTGTTTCATCAACTTGTACTAGTTGGATTATCGACACAGGTGCCTCCTAACTTATGACTGGAATCTCTTTACTTCATACACGCCTCGCTTTAGAAAAGACAAGGTTCGAGTAGCTGACGGTTCCCTGTCTTTTATCTCTGGGCGTGGTTCTGTATTTTGTACTCCTTCATTAACATTGTCATTTGTTCTTCATATTCCTTCGTTTACTGCAAATTTATTATCTGTCCAATGTGTTTCTGAATCTCTACACTGTTCAGTAACCTTTTTTTCAAATCATTGTTTTTCAGGACTTGGTGACGGGGCAGACGATTAGGAGTGGTAGTATAGTTGATGGTCTTTATTACCTAGATATTTCCTCGTATAACATGTCCTCCACTCAGACTCTTCACTCTACTTCTGACTCTAGCTTGACCTCTCTTCATCAATGGCATCGACGCTTGGGGCATCCCTCTTTTTCAGAGTCTTTATTTCCATCTTTAGTTAAACAATGTAACAAAACTCAGTTTTTGTGTGAAACACGTGAATTCGATAAACTCAAACGTTTGACCTATTTTGTTATTAACAATCGGCATTCTGAGCCTTTAGCTATTATCCATACGGATTTGTGGGGACCCTCTCGAGTTGTTTCCCGTTCTGATTTTAGATGGTTTGTTAGCTTTATTGATTGTCATTCTCATGTCACTTGGATTTATCTCTTGCATTCCAAATCTGAGGTATTTGTTTGTTTTCAGGACTTTCATAAAATGATTCAAACCCAATTTAATGCTAAAGTCAAAATTCTCCATAGTGATAATGGTTGTGAATATAACAACAATCATGTTTTTGAATCTTACCTCTCTCAGCATGACATCATTCTTCAAACCTCCTGTGTCAAAATTCTAGAACAAAGTAGAGTGACAAAAAGGAAAAATTGCCACTTACTAGAAGTTGTCCGCATTCTTATGTTCACCATGACAACCCCCAAGTTTCTGTGGGGAGATGCAGTTGCATTTCTTATTAATCGCCTTCGTTCTAGAATCTTTGGGAACAAAGGACCTATCTCTTTTCTCAAACACACGACTAGTCCTTCTCCTTCACCTTGAGTTTTTGGGTGTGTATGCTATGTACATGACAAATCTCCCACTCGGGGCAAATTAGATCCCAAGACTCTTCGGTGTGTTTTCATTAATTATTCTCCAACCCAAAAAGGCTATAAATGTTATCATCCTCCTTCTAACAAATTTTGTCACCCGGGATGTAATTTTTGGGAATTGGAACCTTTTTATTATTCTTCATCTTCTCCTTAGGGGGAGGATGTTACTGATAAGGAGGAGAAGCTCCCTTCTGAGGCTGGTATTACTCTCCCTTCTAAGGCTGACATTACAAGCCCTGTTATCCCTGATGAGGTTGGTATTACAAGCCATGTTCCTATTGTTGTTTCTGATAATTCTACACAGGGGAGTTACATGAGCCTAAGTTGAGGACCTATGTTCGAAAAGGAAAGAATAAGGTCACCATTTCTGAACCACTACACCAACCTTGCTCCGCACCTGTTCTTGATAATGTTAATAGTAAGAATCCTAACCCTACTTGTTCTTCTGATGATAATGACATTTCTATTGCTCGAGTTAGATCTTATACTCAACATCCTATCTCTAACTTCTTAGCCTATAATAAATTATTTGCTTCGTACCACTCTTTTATTTCTTCTTTGTCTTCAATATCTGTTCCTCAGGGATGGAGAGAAGCAATCAATGATGAGAATTGGAAACAAGCTATGATTGAGGAGACGAATGCCCTGAAGAAGAATGATACATGGGAACTAGTTATTATTTCTTATGGGAAAAAACCATTTGGTTGCAAATGGGTATATACAGTCAAGCAGAAGCCAGATGGGACAGTTGAGAGACTCAAAGTCAGGCTAGTTGCAAAATGGTATACTCAAACTCATGGAATTGATTACCAGGAGACATTTGCTCTTGTGGCGAAGATGAACTCTGTTCGTACCATAATCTCATGTGTAGCGAACTTTGGCAGGGATATTCAACAATTGGATGTGAAAAATGCATTCTTTCATGGTGACTTGGAAAAAAGAAGTATACATGGAAATACCCTCTGGTTTTGCTTCATCTGTCATTAAGGGTAAGGTTTGTAAATTGCGAAAGGCTTTATATGGTCTTAAGCAATCTCCCAGAGTCTGGTTCAGTAGATTCCACAAAGCAATGATCAGATTTGGGTACAAGCAGATTAGATTTGGGTACAAGCAGAGTCGAGTAGATCACACTCTATTTGTTAAACAGATAAAAGGTAAGACTACCATTCTTATTGTTTATGTTGATGACATTGTGCTGACATGGGATAATAGAGAAGAAGTAGTTAATCTCATAGCAAACCTGGCCAAAGAGTTTGAGATCAAAGACCTTGGTGCTTTGAAATATTTCCTTGGTATTGAAGTTGCAAAATCATCCGGTGGGATTTTTCTATCTCAGCGGAAGTATGTTCTTAATCTTCTAACAGAAACTGGCATGTTAGGATGTAAGCCTGTTGATTCTCCTATTGAAGTTAGTCATCATTTAGTAGGTGGCTCAGGACCTACGGTTGATAGAGAAAGATATCAACGTTTGGTAGGACGACTGATATATATTTCTCATACTAGGCCTGATATATCTTATGCTGTAAGAATAGTAAGTCAGTATATGCACGATCTTCGACATTGTCACATGGAAACTGTCTACAAAATTCAGAGATATCTCAAGTCGGCTCCTGAGAAAGGTATATTGTTTGCACCAAATGGTCATATGAGAGTCTAAGCTTTTTCCGACTCAGATTGGGCTGGCTCTATAGAGAATCGTCGGTCTACATCAGGCTATTGTTCATTTGTTGGAGGTAATCTTGTTACTTGGCGTAGTAAAAAACAGTCCATGGTGGAAAGATTTAGTGTTGAGGTTGAATATTGAGCTATCGCCTTGGGTATATGTGAAGTAATGTGGCTTCGAATCTTGTTAGTAGATTTGGATACTACAACTAAAAGGCCTAAGCAGTTATTTTGTGATAATAAGGCAGCCATTAGTATTTCAAACGACCCAGTACAACACGATAGAACGAAACACATTGAGATTGACACACTTCATCAAAGAAAAGTTAACCGGTGGTCTTATTTGCTTACCTTTTGTAAAAACAGATCATCAGCTAGCTTATATTCTGACTAAAGATCTTAGTAGTAAGATGTTTCATCCATTTTGTTTCAAATTGAGTATGCAAGACATCTATACACCAAATTGAGGGGGAGTGTTAGCAGATGTATGTTAGCAGATGCATGTAAATGTTAGTAATATTAGTAGCATAACATGCAACATACTTTTAGGCTTAAACATTTTATGTTTCCTAGTTTAATCCTTAGAATATGGGCTATCCTTATTCTATAAATGTAGCTACTTGTTATATGAAAAGATATAGAAAATACATTCTTTACAGCCTCCTTTGACTTTATCAGAAAGACTCCTAATTGTATTTCTCTATTGATCTCAAATTTTTTTTTCAAATTTTAAATAACAAAGGAACTTTAATCGCATTTATTTTCACATTAATAATGGAACTAGTTTGTGAGAAATGCTTGTGGAGGCACAAGTCACAATTCAATATTCTGAAAAAGCAGTGGTCTCTTTGGGGCTATCCAAACATAGTTTACTATGGGGTTACGTGTGTGTGGTTGATGGGATATTGCGTCCACCCGATGGTTTATCTAATGCACACCCTAAAGGATAGTGGCTGATGGTTCCGCTGTCATAAAAAACTTAAAAAAGAACTAAATTTATTTATTAATTTTCGTAGTTTCAGCATAGTGACGGTGACGAATCCATTTCATTGAATAATTCATTTCTAGAATCATGAGTTTTCTGCATTTTCCGCTTTATTGAAGAAGTTAGATTCAAATTTGATAAGGGAAGCTTCTATGTACTTGTGCTCAATCATACAAAAGCTGAAAAACATAACTCTGCCTGTCCACAAAAAAGAAAATAAAGAAAAATAATCATCTTTCTGGGGAGGCACTTTAAGCTATTTTTGGTCTTGGACTAAATCCTTGTACTTCTTGAACATACAAGATTTTCGAGGAACATACTATATGCATGTTATTTCATTACTTTTCTAATTGTAACTTCCAGGTACAGGGAAAGTGACTTGACTAAGCTTGATATTATGATTAACGGCGATGGAGTAGAACCTTTGGCAACTATTGTCCACAAAGATAAGGTAAAATTGGTCTTGTTTACGTCAACTGAGTCAACTGATATCATAAAGTGTAATATGGTTATTGTAGCTGTGGATAATGTAGTTATCAATCTCAAGTGAGGAATTTCAGTTTTTGTTGTGTGCCCTTCACGAAAGCTTATTAAGCTTGTCTTATGTTTTGTAGAATTTTGTCACGAGAACTTCTGCAAAGGGTTTGGCGGTCATATTTATTAGAATTTTTCATAACATTGACAATTTCTTGATATAGTACTAGGTACATTAAATTTTTTTGCTTATGATTATAGTTCAAGCAATCAAGCATGAAATTTTTTTTTAACTAAAGCTAAAAATATCTTTATTTTAAGGGTGGGAGAATGGTGTGAATTGAAAGAACACTTTCGAAACTTCCGATGTATTGTTTGCCCCTCTATGTTTCATAGTCTCAACTAAAGATTTGGATAAACGTATTAGCGATTTTTTTGGGCTTGGTAATGTAGGATAGGCTATTTGGTGAATTAGGATAAGGTTTGTTCCTCGATGGAGCAAGAAGGTTTGGGAATAAGGAATCTTAACTTTTTTAATAGGGACCTCCTTGGCAAGTGGTTTTGAAGGTTTGTGGTGGAGGAGGAAAATTAGTGGAAAAGGTTGGTGGAAAATGCTTTGAGGTAACCTGTAGGCTGGTGCACGTGTGCTAGGAGGTTCCCCCTTTACGAGTTTTCTCAGGTAAATATCTGGTTAGCTTTATGAATTCTGTAGATAAATTGAATAGGGATTTTGTTTTATCAGAGGTAGAGGATGAGAGAAGAGAGTTGGAGAGGGATTTTTGTTTTATCAAGGGCAGGTGATGAGAGAAGGGATCATTTGGTAAGGTAGGAAAAGCTGTGTGTTGAAGTGAAATATAGCGATTGGGTAACTTGGAATAGATGTCGCTTTGGTGGGTAAGTAGTTATGGATATTTTCCTTAGAATCTAATTCCCATTGGCATAGGGTCGTTAGGAGCATGATCGGTATGCAAGTGTGTTGGTGCAATGTAAAATTTGAAACTTATGTTACTCATACAATCACTTGAAAATTCAGTTTGTAATTTCAATCTTTTTAACTCTCATTTAAGATAGGCAGTTGGGGTAGGGCTTCATATTTGTTTTGAGGAAGACTCATGGGTCGGTCAGTTTTCCAAGATTGTTAATCGAATTTTTCCCATATCCATTTTGCATACTGCTATTTCTGATTTTTTTTCTTTGTGATGGTGATTCATTGTCTTGAGATTTCCATTTGTTAATGAATCTCACTAATCTGGATGCAAATGAGTTGGTGTCCTAGATTGACTTGCTCGTCTTGATAAACAAGTTTGGACCTAGATTCTTCTGGTAGCTTTTCTTGTAAGAGCTATTTCTATTTATTGAACTTGTTCTCGTGCCCCCAATTCTGTTACTTTGTTATGTCAGTTAATAAGCAAAGGTTTCATATTAAATAAAATCATTTATTTGGTAATGTTGTTGGGGATACAATCTCGGATTCCCAGAGTGCCTTTATGAGTGGCAGGTAGATTATTGATGCAACATTAGTAGCTAATGAAGTTGTGGAGGATGTATATAGGATAGGGAGAAAGGGTCTTGTGCTTGAGCTGGATTTTGAGAAAGCTAGGACTGTAAATGAGTCGAGCTAAGCTTCGACTATTTGTACTCGAGCTCGATTAAAAGTACACAACTGGAGATTAAATGAGTTCAAGTCGAACTATGAAAAGCATGTTCGAACTCAACTCGTTTAACAAACAAGCTTCTAATGAGCCACCACTAACTTTCTTTTAATATTGCTCTTAGTAGGCCACTTGAAAAATTTATCTTCTACACACCAGTGTGAATGTAAGCGTATATTAAGGACAAAGCCAAAGAGGTTGATTGTCCCAACCAATGTGGAACTCATTCTTCGTTGCCTCTAGAGATAAAGCTTCAAATGAAGATTAACATAAGCCATATTCAACAATTTTTTGGGGCAGAAGACGATGTGGGATATAGGGAGCAATCCTACTTCATTTATAGAAATGCATTGATGGAAGCTTGAAATCATACACAATGTGGGACTCTAATGTGAGGAATTAAGCCTATCTTTTCACATTCTTTTGTACTTCTTCTTTCTAGCCTCGGTTAGAAATTCAGTTGTATGCTTATTCTGTTCTTTCTACCCTCAATTAAAAAGTCAATTGTATGCTTATGTACTTCTTTCTAGCCTCAATTGAAAAATCAAGTTTTAGTTTGTACTAGTGATTAATCTATTAATTAGTTGTATTTCTTACTCAATTTATTATGAATTTAATAGTTGGTAAAAAAACTTCATTGTGTCTCGCACTATTTCTTGCATAATATCGGTATATTTTCATGGTTTCTACTTTATATTCACAAACTTGAGATTTAATTTTACATGATGTGGGACTCGAAATGGTGTATTTCCTTTAGTTAAAGGGCTAGTGTTGCAGTGGAAGCATGAAGCTAAAGCTTTCAAGTTTCAATTCTTTTATCCCACATCCATGAGGAAAAAAATCTCTTGCATAAGTAATATATAGCCCTTTTGGCTTTCAATACCAGTTTTCTAAAAATCTTTAGGCGGATCTAGGCGGCAGAGGGGCTCTGCCTAGTTAGCGTAGGCGATACCCCGTAGAAATTTATGTGACTTTCTTTGATTCGGAGCTATTGATGAGAGGAAGAATCATTTGGTTAGGTGAAAAACAGCGTGTCTATCTATGCTAGAGGGGGGTTAGGTAATTTGGTCGCTCTGGTTGGTAAATGACTTTGGAGAATTTCTTTGGAACATCATTCTGTTTGGCATAATAAGGTTATTAAGAGCAAGTTTGATATGTATATTAATGGGTGGGATGGCAGGCCCGGAGCTTATGTTAATCATGCAAGCCCTTGCTGGACATTTGAGGTATAGGGTTGGGGATTGTATTTGGATTTGATTTTTGGTGGATTCCAAGTTGCGTGATAATCACTTTTCTCTTGCTTTTAATTGTATCTATCGAATTTCTTCACTATATGATGCTCTCATTTTTAATTTCATAAAGCGTGGTGGGAACTCCTTTTCTATGGATATTCATTTCTTTAGGAATCACACGGATTTTGAGTATAACAAAATGGAATATCTGCTTATCTTGATTGATTCGGTTCATTTATGTTCCTCCTTTAATATGCACATCTGGACTTTAGATCCAACTGATTCTTTTTTTTGTAAGAGTGGCTCCTCTTTTTTGACTTGGATTGTTGTTCATAATCCATTTCGAATTGCTTCATACATTATAAAAGCCAAGATCCCTTCCAAAGATTGGATACTACGGATGTCTATCAAAATGACCTCACAAAGTTGTATCTTCGGCTTCATTATTCTGTTGTTTGGGGCTTGTCGGAGCTCTATCTTTGGAGTTCTAGGGGGGATTGGGTGTGCCCCGCTTTGGTGGAAGATATATTACTAATTCATTTTCCTTTGGCCAATTACATCTGAAAGGCAAAAGTTCCCTTTAAAATAGAATGCTTTGTTCGGTATTTTGTCCTTGATAGTCTTAACATTAATGATATGCTTCCATGTTCATGCATTGCAAAGCGTTGTACTAGATCATTTGTGTGATGTGTAGGTAGCTCTAATTTTTTTTTTCCATTGCCTCGTGGCGTGAAAGTTGTGGTGTTCATTATTTGTTGTATTTGGTGCATGTTTGGTTTGTCCAATGGGAGTGAGAGTTGTTTCTTACTAGGTCAAGAGCTTTGGTAGGAAAAAAGTTGGTAAGGTGCGGTATAGTTGCTTTGTTATTCTCTTGGCTATTATAATGGAGGGAAATGCCCGGATTTTTAGTGACTAGTATATTTTCTTTCATCTTGTTTGGGACATGGTCGTTTTCTATTCTTTTTGTGGTTTTCAATGATAGGTGCTTTTGGTGAGATTTTGTGTTCAGATTTACAAAGGAACTTGAGGGAAGCTCTTCTCTAGGGGTTTTGTATTTTATCACTTTTCTCGTGTACGAGGATTCCATTTATCATCTTGTAATCTATTTTTTTTTATAAAGTCTCTGTTTCTATCAAAAAATTACTAGTGTTACTCCCTTGGTTACAAATTAAGTGTCTAATTTAAAACATGCGGTTAAGGATTCTTTTTATTACATTATCTTTGTAGGGTAGTGCTATTTTCACTAGTAGTTTTTTTTTTCCTTCAATCGTAGTTCCACTAGATTTCTTCAATAAAAGAGTACGGTAAGTCCCACCTTCATGCGAGGGGAAACTTCTGTAACTATAAAAATTACTCGTGGAGATATATTCCCCTCGTTAAATTATACTTATATTGATATTGATTCTTTTTTAAATGTCCCTTTTATATAATAATATCGAACTGATGGCAATTTTGACCAACTTCGGAACTGGAAGGTGGACATTCGACATGGGACGCTTGTAGTAGTATTTATCTGGATTAGTACCTCAAATCACTTGACTATTTTCATCTTCTTCCTGGTCAACACATTCACCCTGTTGTCCGATTTTATATAATAAGTATTCTTTTATCCTTGTAAAATAAATTATTTTGAAGTTGTCTCCGTTAGCTTCTTGAACTTGTGTCTCTAAAGTTGTGTTGAATGTAAAAAGTCAGCCTGATTTCCTCGAGTAATCAGTGAAGATATTTCTGGCAATGATTCAGGCAATTTAAAATCGCTTTTTTTTAATAATAATCTTTGCAGAGGCTACTGGTTGATTATTGTTGTTATATATTTCAGAAAGTTAACTTCCATTGTGTTTTACCAGTTCCATGACTCAGTAGGAATTCTTTATATCGGTCTCTGCTAAATTGTTCAGGAATTGCATGACCTCTTTAAATGATACCATTTTGAATTCTAGTAACTTAGTGGACTTTTGCACAACATATGTTATTGAGATTGAAGCTTATCTACTTGAATGATTTGAAGTTGAAGTTGTATGGGTGTTTGCTACTTTTTCCTCAGGCATATGCTGTGGGTAGGGCTTTGACTCAAAAGCTAAAGGAACTTATACCAAGACAAATGTTTAAAGTACCCATCCAAGTAAGACATCCGTCTCTGTTTGGTGATGATAGGACTTGAAATGCAATTGATTTCTATGTCAATTTTAGCCACTTCCCAAGTTCAGATAACTTGCTTTGCTCTTTCTACTTTGATGTAATCATGTATTGCATACCTCTTGATTTGAAAATGAGAAATGAGCTTCAGCATTCACGGTACTAGCTTATTGCTTAAATCATCTCCGGAGCCCTTTCCATACGTTAATATTTATTTTGAAATTCTTGTTCGCTAAATGGGACAAACTATTCCATTTCCTACCGTCTTATTCTCCCTCAATTATCAAATTTCTAGGAAGTCGTCTTTTTGAGTCTGAGCTTTTTTCCCTTCCCTTCTGCCACATTCTTTCTTTGATTGAGCTGAAGGCTTTAGCCTTAGACCTCGCAGTAGTTGTCCGAGAGGTTATTTATATTGATTCAATGATCGCTATAGGTTGCATTGCCTAGCACTTTGGGATCCAAAATTTTGATATATTAAATTATTTTGAGAGATGGATCATTTGGTAGGTTATAGTAGGTCTGTCAGACATAATTGCAATCCAGCAGGCAACCTTATATTATTTATTAGTTATGTTACCGTTTTTGGAGAGATGTATATAAATCAATATCATTCTCATTTTGGGTTCTTTGATATAATCATTAAAAAAATGTTCTTTGATAGACATTTTATCAGATTAAAACGTCTGAAACCAACAGGGTGTGTGAGAGAGTGAGTGACTTTGTGTGTGAGAGAGAGAGAGAGTCTTAAAACTATATATATCAATCCTGGGACATAATCAAGGCAAAAATCAAAACAGACAGAGATAGCATTACTAAACCTCAGAATGACCAGCCGGATAACCAGATAAACCTCAAGGTGCCCAACGATCATGTGTTCCTGTTCTGTTGACAGCGTAGCCAGCTAGGTGGGTGGGCCAGCCAGTTACCTTCAGTTATCTCAGCACACACTTCCCCTTAAGACATTTATACGTTAAATGTACGACTTGTTAGAAATGAATATAATCTGACTACTCCCAACAACTTAGTAAATAAATTTGCTAGTCAATCTCCAGCCTTCAATTGATTTTTGAGATATAGCCTCTGACGAACAAAATGATAATCAAACTCGATCTTATTTGTCTTTTGATGGAAAACCGAATTTGATGCTGTTATGTATGCAAGTTTGTAAATTTTTTGCTTTTGTCTTGTAAAATTCCATCTTCTACTGTAGAATTGTAGAGAGGAGAGAAGACTTCATTGCATTGATAATCAAGGGAAGGAGCCTTTATATAGACTAGGCTCATGAATACAAAAGGAAAGAGGAATCAATTACAATCAATGATTAGCACTAATTAAGCCCTCTAATGTCTCTTCTATAATTAAGCCATCTAATGTCTCTCCTATAACTAAGCACTCCAGAATATTCCTAACATTCCCCCTCAAGTCGGAGAAGGGGTATCAATCATGCCCAACTTCCTACAGATAAAAGATATTTTAATAGCTCCCAAAGCTTTTGTGAACTCGTCATCAAGCTGTTCTTCGATATTCACATTATTAGTAAGGATAATTCCTTCTTGAATCTTCTCACGAATGAAATGACAATCGATTTCTACATGCTTTGAAACACTAGACTAGAAGCAATGTGAAGAGCTGCTTGATTATCACACCATATAGGAACCATGTTAGTAACTCCTATTCAGTTAACAAATGTTGTAACCATAGTACTTTACAAGTTACATGAGTCATTGTTCTATATTTAGATTCTGCCAGATCTGGCCACTACAATTTGTTTCTTACTTTTTCATGAGACAAGATTTCCTCCAAAGAAAACGCAATAACCAGTAGTGGAGTGTTTATCAGAGGCCCCCCTTCCAATCCGCATCTGAAAAACCCTTTATACGTAAATGACCATGATCCCGAAAGACTAAGCCTCTCCCAGGTACACCCTTGAGATTCTTTAAAATACGCACCACCACATCCTAGTGTGAGGTCCGAGGAGTAGATACTAGATAAGAACTAACTTACTACACTAACAGGAAACACAATATCTGGATGGGTGACAGGAAGGTAATAAATCTTTCCCACCAATCTTTGATACCTTGTGGATTTTCTAATAGTTATCCCCCTGTGGTAGTTAATTTCTAACTGGAATCCATGGGTGTGTCAAACGGAGAGCAGAGCCAAGCAAGTCAGTTTCTTCAAGTAGGTTCAAGACATTTCCTTTGGGAGAGAAATGCCCTTGCTAAATTGAGCAACCTCAATATCCAAAATGTATTTTAAGCAAACCTAAATCCCTACTCAAACTTTTGCATTAAGAAAGACTTGAGATCATTGATGCCCTGTGCATCATCTCCTGTAATTACAATGTCATCAACATAGACGAGCAATAAAATTCTCCTGGCACGACTTTCACGATGAAACATATAATGATTATTAGTCTACCTTAATAAGCCAAACTTAAGTACAACCTCCGAAAATTTACCGAACCACGCCCGAGGTGATTGTGAGACCACCATATAGAGACTTCTTTAGCTTGCAAACCTGCTCTGACTGTCTATCAGAAATAAAGCCAGGTGGTTGGTTCATATAAACCACTTCACTAGAGCATTTTTCACATCAAGCTGATGTAAAGGCCAAGGATAAAAGCTTGCCGTAGAAATGAGCAATTGAACATAAGACATTTTAACAACTGGAGAAAAAATTTCAAAATAGTCAATTCCATGAACTTGGGCATATCTTTTGGCAACCAAGCATGCTTTGAGGCGAGCTAAATAACCATCAGGATTCGGGGACGTATCACAAGATCTCATGTGCCATTTTTATCTAAAGCCACCATTTCTTCTTCCATTGCAGTTTTCGAACCAGAATTAGATAACACCTCTTTCATGTTTTGGGAATGAAGTGAGTAGAATTAGTAGAAAGACAATAATGAGGTTTAGCAGAAATACCAGTGTATGAGATAGCAACAGAAAGAGGATGGTGCGTACAAGACCGTGTACCTTTGCGAGCAGCAATCTGTTTATTCAGATCAGACAACTCAGGAGATGAGGATATTTTTGCTGGATCATCAGAAGAAGGTAAAGGATCGGAAGCTGTAGCAGTGGGAAGAGCTGTATTTGTCTGAGGCCGACAATTGTACACATAGCGAACAACTGGCACTGGTCTAGTCTAAAGAACAGCTGGAGAAATAGTATGAACAATGTAAATAAGTATATTTTTTTTGCATCCAAGTCAGATTATGAATGATGCTGAGAAGAGAAAGGTGTATTTTCAAAAAAGGTAGCATCAGAACTAACAAATATCTTTTAAGATCTAGGGAATAATAACGGTAACCCTTGAGTATGAGAATAACCAAGAAATAAACATTTAATAGCTTTAGGATCTAATTTAGACAAACCAGACCGACAATCTCGAAAAACAAGCACAACCTAAGATTTTCGAAGACAAACTCTGCTTTGGCTCTTAGTGTTGTTTCCTAAGACACCAATCAGGAGAGGAAAGCTTTTTCTTCTAAACCCAATCACAAGCAGGGACTGTAGCTCAAGAGACAGACTAGAAGCAAGGCCAAGCTCAATTAACTCGAAAAAGCTCCTTCTTTAACACATCCAGGTGGTGGGTCAAAGCACAGAACAAGACCTGAGAAGGAAATGAAGTAGTGTAGGAAATATCACCACAAAAAAAAAAGATGAAGGCATGCGGTTGGGATAATTGACTTTTTGGTCACTGTACTAGGCCCCGATTTTCATTGTGATTAACGAAACTTTTTCTGTTACAATCGCGTAACTATACTCTAAAATAATACCAAATGATCATTACATATGATTTTAGTCCAAAAAACGGACGGAAGATCACTCTGTTTTTTTTGCTGATGTGGACGAAAATGCTTTGCCATGATTTGACCTTGTCTCCCTTACTTTTTTTTGCTTATTATAATTATTGTTATTGTTATTATTATTATTATTTTGAAATTATTATTATTATTATTATTATTTAAAAATTACTATTATTATTGTTATTATTATTATTGTTTTGAAATTATTATTATTAATTAAAAATTGTTATTTTATTACTATTATTATTATTTTGAAATTATTATTATTTTGAAATTATTATTATTATTATTTAAATATTATTATTATTACTATTACTATTATTATTTTGAAACTATTATTATTATTATTATTATTTAAAAAATATTATTATTACTATTATTATTTTGAAATTATTATTATTATTATTTAAAAATTTCTATTATTATTATTACTTTTATTATTGTTTTCAAATTATTATTATTATTATTTTGAAATTATTATTATTATTAATATTTTTATTATTATTATTATCATTATTATTTTGAAATTATTATTACTATTTTGAACCAACTAAATCTACGCAGGGACAATGAGCATGTGCTTGGCACGTATACATGGCAAAGCACTTCCGTCCACATCAGCAAAAAAACGGAGTGATATGTACACAGTACTTCCGTCCGTTTTTTGGACGGAAATCATTAGTAATGATCATTTTGTAATTATTTTAGAATATAGTTACGCGATTGTAACAAAAAAAAGTTACGGTAATCACAATGAAAATCAGGCACTAGTACAGTGACCAAAAAGTCAATTATCCCCCATGCGGTTAATTAAATAGCATGTAGTTAGACTGCATCTGCTCAAAACTACTGATAATATCAAACAGTGAAGCCTTGTTAGCGTCCATAAGATGATGATTTTTCGGTTCTGTAACACCATTCTGTTGTAATGTAATGAATAATGCCCAACTAAGTCGTAAGAATAGAGATGAAAAGTATTCTAAAGCATTGTCACTGCGTAATAAACGAATTGTGCAACCAAATTGAGTTTGTTTCTCAATGACTAAATTAGAAAAAAAAAACAGAAAATAACTCGGAACTATTTTTCATCAAGTAAAGCCAAGTAACTAGAATAATCCACAAATGTAACAAAGTACTGAAATCCAAGATTGGACACAATGGGATAAGGCCCTCAAACATCAAATGGGTTTGTAGACCGTTTATCAACTCTAGAGGGATAAGATAAACAGTAGTGTTTCCCAAACTAACAAGACTCACAATCTAAACTAGACAGAGTTTAAACTAAGCATTAATTTCTCCAGGCTGACTAGAAGAGAATGATGTCTTAACTGATAGTGAATTTAAAGAGGAGAAGCAACACCAGAACAAGCAAGGGGACGAGGAATAGCCTGGTCGAACAAATATAAGCCTCCCACAACACAACCTCTACCAACCGTCTTCTTTGTCATAAGATCCTGAAAAACACAAAAGATCCTGAAAAACACAAGAATCAGGATAAATGGTTACAGAACTATTATACACATTCATTAATATGCTGATAGAGATATGATTGAAAGGAAGGCCAGAGACAAATATACGGTAGACAGCAAAGGTAAAGAAGGACTAATGGTGGCAGTCCCAGTTCTTTTTACAGTAATTGTAGCGCTATCGGCTAAAGTTACCCCAAGAATGGAAGAGGTAAGTTGAAAACTAGATATGATGTGGGACAAGGATGGAAGAAAGAATATAGGGGATTTAAAGAAGATAATTAGCTAAAAAGCCACAAGTACAAGGCTTAAAGTTTAATAATATCAATAATATAATGATGGATTATAACTATTTATATAGGAATAAGAAAAATCCTAATACATGGAGGCTAAGTAAAATATTAAGCAACCTAATTAAATAAGCAAATAGAATCCTAGTAACTATCTGTTACCTTAAATAATTAATACTCTAGATTCTAGAATAATCTACGAATACATTTAAATATATATCTTAATCTTATCTACTAAATAAACTAATAACGTTGAAATCATCCATAAATAATAATATATAAGAATAACACAATAATATTAAACTTCTTTTACTTCCATCCTCATCAAGAAAGAGTACTAGATGCACCTATCAAATGATCGGATAACCAGAGTCAATGACCCTAGGGAAGGATGCAGTAAGATGAGCACTGACATTACCTGTTTGAGCAAGAGCTACAGTTGAATTTGATAGTGATTGCTGAGAGACCTGATTTTGCGTGAAGGCAACATATTCATCAGTAGTCATATTAACTGTCTTTTCATTCGAAGGAGGACCTGTAGATAGTTCAGGTTCGGAACTAACAACAACATTAGCAAATCGAGGTTGTGTTTGAAGATGCCTACAAAATTGTGACATGGCCTAGGTCTCCACAATAAAAACAAATTATGCACGGTCTGTTGCTATCAGAAGATTGATAAGGCTGATTCGGCTGATTCTGATTTCATCCTCCACCATAGTTGTTACAGTGGCACGGCAAGTGATGGCGGTAGGCGATTATCAGGCGACCTCCATGACGTCCGTATGACGAAAGGTCATTTACAATGTGCAATTTATATATTATTTATTTTACTTAACAAGTATATTGGCAATAAAATTTTATATACATTAAAACTCAAAACATAATACTATGGAATATATTGTATGTATAAATATATATTGTATGTATGTATAAGTATGTATCAATATATATTGTATGTATGTATAAGTATGTATCAGTATATAACCATTAACCACATCAAGCATATAGATTGTATCACTATAAAACACATGAAGTAGATAAATTGTATGTTTGATGTATGTAACATCAGTTGTGGTATCACTATCTAACATCAATATGTCCAAAATATAACCACTATCAAGTAGATAAATGTTATATATCAATAGATAAAATATAAAGAGTACATATATAAAATATAAATAAATACATATTTAAATATGAGTATGCATCCATGGCAACTGGTTGCTAGGGAACTATTCCAGCAATCCAAAAAAAGGAACATGACACTACAAATTGTAGTGGATGAGACAATTAAAAAGGGACATGTCACTACAACTTATAGCGGCTAGGACAACTTTAACATATTAATATTAATATTTTGTAATATTATTATTAATAATATTTATATTAATAATAATAATATTTTGTAATACTATTAATACTAATATTAATATTTTGTAATATTAGTATTAAGAATATTAATATTAATATTAATATTAATAATAGTAATAACCATTATTAATATTAATAATATTACTAACTAATATTAATCCAACTATGTAGTTCCAATAATTTACTCCCTCTGTACCTAATAGAACCTAATACATGAGTAAATTAGTTGCGGAAGGAGTAAATTATTCGAACTACATAGTTCGTAATATTATTAATATTAGTATTAGTATTATTAATATTTATATTAATAAGAATAATAGTAATACTAGTATTAATATTCATATTAGTTATTACTATTATTAATATAAATATTATTAATACTAATATTACAAAATATTAATATTAATATTAATAATATTACAAAATATTAATATTAATATATTGAAATTGTCCTAGCCGCTACAAGTTGGAGTGGCATGCCCCTTTTTTGGGTTGCTGGAATAGTTCCCCAGCAACCGGTTGTCATGGATGCATACCTTTAAATATATATATATATATATATATATATATATATATATATATATCAAAAAAAGCAGCACCACGCAGTAAACATATTTCGCACAGACAAATCGCACTCGGCACTACGCACTGAATGTGACAACTCGGAAAATCGGATTGTCCAGAATTTAAGTTTAGAGAATTAGTTATTAATAAAATGAATTTTATTAATAATATTATGTGCTATGTGTTTATTAATCGTTCTAGGACCTAGAATGATTATATTTTTGAGAAAAAGACAAAATAGGCACTATTCACCCGACGAAACCTAAGGGTTAGGGTTTGAATAACCTAAGCCTTTTCGAGAGATCGGTATGTCGAAATGACATTCCGTCGAAAGATTTGACGATAATATGTCGTGAAAAATTAAGTTAGACGATAAAAAATTTTCTCGAAAAACGTGCAGAAATCGGACGAAATAAAAATGACTACTTTTCATTCGTTTAATTACGTTAGGGGAAAACGTTAAGAAAAACGCTTATCAAAAAATATTTTTCAGTTTTTCAAAGTTCCGAAGAATGCGTAAAAGTTATTTGGTAGAGGAAAGACGGAATATCCAAAAATATTTGGATTCCGAGAATCGCAGTTTTTTGAATTGTTGGACAAATTCCGCAAGACTGAACCACGAAGATTCCAACAGAAGCTTCATGAATAGTAAGGAGGTTGGTTAAAGAGGTGGGAATAGTAACTTTGGGGGCGAAATGACTATTTTGCCCCTAGCCTTGGTTTTTTATATAAACAAGCCTTAGTTCATTTGTTTGGTTAGAAAAATCACCAACATTTGAGAGAGAGGGAGAGAAGTCGGATGAGGGAAAGGAAGAGGAAAAGTTAGCCCGAGTGCAAATTTTGTCCAACAGAAGAAGATTAAGGAAGAAATTTAATCCTAAAACCTAGTTTAATCTAAATTTTCTTTAAGTTTTCTATGTCAATATACATAGCTTAATGAAAATAGATGTAAACGATGTTAAGAATGATTTTTATATGGTTGAAATCATGGGGAAACGAAGGAATAAGAATTTGAAGTTAGTTTATAAAAATTTCTTAAAAGCTTTCATAGGAACTATGATTTGTTTAATGGATTTGAGCGATCCGAACGAATAATATTAACGATTCGGTGAAATAAGTAAGGATGAGTGTTTTATAACACTAAATTCCAAGAAAAAGTGAAATCATAATCAAAGTATCGATTAAAAATGAAGAACGAACGAAGAACGTGAATAACGTTGTTGATGGACAAGTTTAAAACAATCACGTATAAGTTAGTTGCTTATTGCTTGGTTAAGAATGCTAGAAACGTGCATGAAGAACGGATTGAACTTAGCTATAACAAAGTTATGGCGACATTTCGTAAAAGACAAGCGAAAAATAGAAATTATATAAATGAACCCGAATGTGTAGGGTTTCATAAGAATGTAAGAAAACGTGAGTCGTGGACTCAAGAACGAACGAATTACTAGTTCGGATGACCGAAGTACGGACGAACGAACGAAAAAAGTTAATAACGTAAAATGAACGAATGATGAAATTTAAGCCAATCGAATGACATGTTAATGGATTCAGAGTGAAATTGTGTCCTAGGGAAGTTGAAGTACGTAGGATAAAGAAGAAAATAGCTTTGGAACAACCTCGTTCCGAGTTATAACGAAGAAGTTATGAGATTTCAAAATAGGTGTCTCAAACATGTTCAACACTTAGAAAAATTTTCTAGTTTTATGATTGGCGCCGCAGCGTCAGCCAGAACTAGAAGATCATTAGTATTTAATCTTTGTAAAACCACAGACCACACAAAAGTCTTGACTTTGGAAGGGACTTTGGCTTTCCAAATGTACGAAGCTAATGGAACTGGATGAGGACAATAGACTGAGTCAAAAAAGAGGAGCATCTCTTGCAAGAAAAAGAACCAGTTGGATCTAAAGTTCTGATACGCTTATCAGAAGTGGTACATAGATGAATCGAATCAATGTTAACAAAGATTCCATCTCATTAGATTCCAAATCCGTGAGATTCTTGAAGAAATGAAAATTCCAAGAAAGTGAGTTCCTATCACGCTTTATGAAGTTAGAAATGGGAGCATCATGAAGTGAAGAAATGCGATAAACACAATTAAAAACAAGAGAAAAATGGTTATCTCCCAACCAATAATCTTCCCAAAATTGAATTCCATGATCATCTTCAACTCCATATCTCAAATGTCGAGTAAAGGAAGTGTAACCTTGGGAGATGAATTTTCAAGGACTTGCATGAGTAACATAAATCCCGGATTAGTTTCTAGGGCCTCGGGATTCCCATACTTAGTTTCTATGTGTCTTTTTTGTATGTGTTGTTCCTTTTGACTGTCTGCTTGCTTGTTCTACTTCTGCATCTTAGAACTAATTGAAATTTTGCTCTTTGAAATGTGTGGACCCTAGGGGAAGGGTTGACCCTAGAGCCTCACTCTTCCTCACTCGGGTCTTTGTTTTCTTCAGTTTGGTTGTTTCGGCTTGATCCTCTAACCAGACTTTCGGATGACGATACAGTCCAAAGTTTGGCTAAAGTGTGGGAGAGTTGGTGCCTTAGGAATGCTGGATCCTAGGGGCTTCTCTCTCCACACTTAGTAACATGTGTGGCATGTTCTAAGGTTAACTTTAAACTGTTGATTTTATCCGAGGAATTCTCTCACTAGTTTTATTACGATTTTTTTATCTAGGCTGTTTAGTACGTAACAGTGTTTCCCGGTGTTGGTTGACAGTGGTTTGCATCATGGCCAGAGTTTGACGTTGGCGTTGATGAGCAAGAGATCAGTAGAAGTTTTGGTGGGAAGATCAGAGTAGTCTGCCGTGAATGGTGAGCTTGGACGAACCTATTAGCAAAATGACAACTATACCCTTAACTATTACCACGTACGAAATTTGGGATCTCTTTCCGTCGAATATTTGAATGCCAAACAAGGGTGGATAATGGGGTTCGGTAGAATCGTAGACTGATGGGCAAAATCGTCACAACGTCACAAACAAAATGGTTTATTTTTACATTATACTCTTTGTTACATAAAACGTATTTTGTGACATTTGGACAGTTCGTCTGTTATGCTTATAGGTCCATAACACCCATATTAATCCAAAATAGTTTCTTTATACCTCGTTTTTTTCTTTCTTTGTATAGATAAATATTTCATCCATATTTGTTACCGACACAAATATATATATGGAGTAACTTAAAATGAAAACATATATGAACATCAAATAAATAGTTTTAGCTATATATTAGCATTATAAATATGGGGAATGATCCACAACACGCGCTGGTTAGTTATGGAACAATTACGAACCAACTCATATTGCACTGTTCAAAATAATAAGCAACGACTGCAAGAAGTTATTGCAAATTTCGCAACTAATTCTTGTGGATAGTTTTTTACCTGAAAACAATAAATCAAAACATACATTCTCTCTCCTAAAACAAACTTTTCTCCTTCTTCAATCATCAAACTTCAAAACTCAATAACTTTTTCATTACAAATCCTAAGGTGTCAGTCCATATATCGTTGAAAAGCTCTCGAAACAATATTCAAAATAAGATGCGTTGTTGATATTTTGATGTAGTTAAAATGACCAAAATTGAAGTCAAAGTAGTGGGAAAGTGAAACAGAGATGATGTAGTTAGGCTTTGGCTGTAATTTTGTCATTTTAACTACACCAAAACATATCAACGTCTCTTATTTTGAAGATCTTTTCGATAGCTTTCCAATGATATATAGATTGACAATTCTGAATTTGTAATGAAAAACTTGGTGAGTTTTTTAGTTTAATCAAAGAAAGAGAATTATTTTAGGAGAGAATGATGTTTTGTTGTTTCTTTTCGTAAAAAGTTATCCGCAAGAAATAGTTGCGGTATTCGTAATAATTTCTTACGGATACTTTAAGTAATACTTTAATTACGGCCAATCAAATCCGGGATGGACGTTGTGAAATGAGCTGGCCCTAAAGTGTTTGGGACAACTGGAGCCCTATATCGTCCCCCTATAAACATATATGTATATAATTATATATACATATGCTGATAGTTTTTACTAGTAGATTATGTATATGGGAATAGGGAGTATGTGTATTAGGTACACATAAGCTTCTGTATGCTTCACCTAATATGACATATTATTGATTGATTGATAAAATGGTGAAATGTGAAACAACCATTAATGAAAATGGTGAAATGTAAGACTGCCATTAATAAAATCTCTTAAAATAGTAGGACACACAAAAGTCTATGTCCAAGACACATACTCTCTTTTTCCTAATATTTATGTAGAGATATAGGTTTAGATATAGATATAAAGAAAAAATAGCAGGATTTTGGAGATTGTTGTGTCAGGACTAGTGAACATGAAAGGAAAAGTACAATTGTTTTGAAATCCTCTCTTTAACTTTCCCACCAAAAAAAAGAAACTGATATAAAGAATAAATGATGTTTTAAAGTGAGATTTTCTTGCAAACTAAAAGGATGACAAAAGCATTAAATTATACTCCCTCCATCCCCAAAAAGATGATTTAAGTGGTAAAAAATCTTGTCCAAAAAAGGATGACAAAAGTACTACATAAATAGTCATATTTTACTTACCTCAATAGTCAACCAGTCACATCACTAATTCTATTTCTACCCAAAACCCAATTAAATATATTAACCCATACAAATATCAAGTCATCACACTACTCGTGGACAAGGGTAGATTGGGAAAAAATATATACTCTTAAATTTTTCACTACCTTAATTTATGTGAAAATTGTACTTCCGTCATCCTTTTTGGGACGGAGGGAGTAAAATACTAGGAAATAGGGATTCTCCATTTTCCATCGAACATCCATTTACCATGCAGTGATTCTCAATTCTCAACGAACATCAGGGATTCCCTCTTCATTTATGACTTTTGTGTTTTTAATTTTTATTTATTATGTTGTTTATGATTCCATGTTTGTAAAACCATGAAACTTATGTTGTTTGTATGATGTTAATTGCTTTTAGCTTTTGCTGATGTTTATTGTTTTTGTATATGTATACACAAAATAATTAAATATGTGCCCAGTTCCCCTACTACCGAATCCTCTTTTTTAGATTTGGTGAGTCTTCGATATCCCTGTATGACGAATCAATATCCCTGGATAAGCTTTTGTCCCTTTGCAATTATTTCCATAATTTTTTTGTCAAGGGATCTTTTTAAATGTGTTATTTGTTGCTGACAGGCTTGTGTAGGTTCTAAAGTGATTGCTAGCGAAACTTTATCTGCTATTAGAAAGGATGTTCTTGCAAAATGCTATGGTAAGATCTGAATCCCTTTCGAAATTTTGGTTCGCCCCATGTCCGCACCTTCCCCTATATTTGAAATAAATTATGATTATATCCAAATTATGATGCTTAAATATCAAAATTCTTGTGATTATGTTCATATCCACTTTGGAAAATCTTGTAGTGAAATTCCTTGTTATCGAGTATAAAAAGTTAGGATGCTTACGTAGGGAGTAAAATTCTTTTTTTTTTTTTGTAATCATTCATGTAGGTGGGGACATCACAAGGAAAAAGAAATTGCTTAGGAAACAGGTATTTTTATTCACATGCCCAATTCGAATGTTGAATTTCTTAAATGAGTATTTGCTTTACTGATATTGGAAGGTTCATTTAAAATTGCTGAACTACAATATTCTACAAGTAATAACAGTGGTTCTTGTTCTAAAAGTATGGCCTCCTCTTTCTTTTCAGCCTTTTTCACCCTATGTGGAACAGAAGGAAATGAAACTAAAATCAACAATCACAAGTACTTTAAATAGTTCTACCTCTTCAATGACCACTCTAATACATAAGCGCGAGATAGAAACACCATGAAAGGCATCGACAACAGATGATAAAATACATTCTCCATAAAAACACAGTAAGATACTGCTCTCTAAACATCATGAAGTTCTGTTCATTCCAAATAACAGAACTAAAAAAAAATCCACTCTTCAAAAGAACATGGGCTTCCTTGCTCCTTCCAAACCCTTGAAACCTGATTACCAACATATCACTCACAGGCACGGGGCACGTGCAGTCCTGGAACACTAACATTGTTTTCCCCACTAGCTCCAATTAACCTATCAGTTCCAAAAATGGTGGGAAGGAGTCTCTTTATGCACATAACATACACATACGGAGATGGTACCCTGTAAGATCCCCGTGATCATTTTTATGAAACTTATGAAGAATCGAACCAAACAAAAGCCTTAAATTTTTAAAGGACTGTAGCCTTCTAAATACAGATCATAAGTGGAACTGTAACGGAATACTATATCTAGTCAAAAAGCAATAAAAGATTTGCAGAAATAAGCTTCAGACTTCAGAGGGATCACACTTCCACACGTCAATCAGGAGAAGGGGAAAGACTAATAAATGAGAGCAAATAAAGCAACATCATCATTTCATGTGCTTCCTAGTAATTCAGATTGTGAAAGAAATGAAATTCCCTAGATAAAAAAGTCCATCATGCCAAAGGGAACAAACAACATTACTGCTATCGAGAGAAGATATCTGGAAACAAAATAAACAAATAAATAAAACATAAGAAAAGCAAGAAAAGACTGACAAAATAAAGTCTCAACCCTCGGTTATTCTCAATTCTCTGTCCATCCAAAATCCCATGCATCATAAAGAGGTAAAAAGAATGTGAACCTAGGGAGAGAAAATTTGAAGGGGCCGTGTGAGTTGCTTAGATCCTGAAATTAGTATCCTACCCATTAATTGGCATACCAATTTTTATCCCAATGCCTTGTGTCAAAGAAAGTGAGACTGCAATGGAAATCTCCAAAGTCATACCCCCAAGACAAACATTCTTCGAGACTAGATTCCATAATCCAACCCCCACCCCCTTCCCCCCTCCTGCTTACACCTACACAACATCCCACCTACACAATGTCCACTCGCTTACAGCTACAAAACACAATACCCAAAGGAAATCACCCATCCAATGCTCTCGACTATCCACAACACTCACAAGAGTAAACTAAGGGTTCATAGGATCCTTTCCACCTGTCATGTCTCCTAAAGACTCTTCAATCGAGTCCCAAATGATGATAGACTGACCTAACTCTTGACGCTGATGAGCAAGGTAAAATATTTTTTTGATGGTCCGCCATCGGTAGCAATTACTCTTGGAGGTACAATTTCTCCACCTATTTTTTTAATGTTTTTATGTTTATGAATCAGTATTTGAGCCTATTTTTATTTATCATATAATGGATAAGACGAATCTTTTATTTAAGTTGGGAGACATAGAAACGGTAGATGGAAACAGTTTGTGCGCGATATATATATATATATATATATATATATATATATATATATATGGGATTGATCCATAGTTCACTTTGTAAGAATATGGTTATCCTTACAACATATCTCAGTTGGTACACCTATTACATGTACATTAATTAAAAATCCAATACAACTCGTAGAACAAAGTGAATTTACAAGATACATAGTGAAAGGAGATAAGGTTTATCACCGTGGGGGGATTATTTTGTCATAGTTGGGTACTAGATTTTGCCAACTTCCAAAAGATGTAAACATAGAAATGGTGGTTACCTGGACCAAAACTTATGTATTGTTCGTTATTGGGAAGATATTATTTCTTACATCAAACCGTGATGTGGTGCATGCGAGATATCTTTCTGTTTCTCGAAGATGTTGATCAATTGTCTTCTTACACATGGGGAGCGGCGGTTTTAGCATGTTTATATATAAGTTTACAATAAGCCACCTGAATCGACGCAAAGAACATTTGTTTTACCTTTCTTCAGGAATCTTATTGCCCGCACTTGTAGTTATAGTCATATTGTCATTTCATAAACTAGGTATGATTATTTAACATGCTAATTTATCACACTTGTTTGGGCTTACAAACGTCTCTATCGGTAATCCTAATTATGCAAGGGGCCTCGAGTGGTTGTCTCGTGCAAAAGCGTGAACCTACCAAAGAAATAAACACAACACAAGACAATAGAAAACTATACCCCCATCACAATCAAATTTTTTATAGAGGCAAATTTGATTTGATGATGACTGCAATGATACAGTGGATGCCGTATGCGAGGTTTGATCATTTCGTGGCACAGGAAAATCAAGCACAACTTGGTATGGTGGGGCCTCACGTATTCCCCTAATGTGGCTAGATGTTGTAGAATTTAAAATGTCAGATCAGGTATTGAGACAAGTTGAGGAATTACAAGATATTCCCGAGGCCCCTATAAATATAATTGAACTGAGGCAGAAGCTGGAAGATATCCGTGCAATCAAATTATATTGAGGAGCGGGGAGATTATATTTCTACGTGGTACACATTGCAAGATATTCTTCTGGACTTTATGGTGGAAACTACATAGTCCATTACTTTGACTGATTGTCTGAAGTGGTGTCGTACCAGAATTTTGGCCACATTTTTTCGTCACGATCAAGCATTTCATCAACACATCTAGTGGCTTCTTTAGAAGATGAAACATCCAGCACAACCCAGAAATCATTTGCACAAATGAATGAACTGACTGGTTTATGTCTCAGCATAATCTGTGACCGAGGTCAAAACATATGGGGCAACACCGTTGGTTTTATTAGCATCTTGAGTTCATCGCTTGTGTATCAATTCTTCGGGAATCTGAACAAAGTTATTTGAAGTTAGTAGCCTGAGAATGTGACGGCATATAGTACTAGCATGTTCAAACATTTTGCTATTACATTTTGTTGTTCAGGAATCCCGACTTTGAACACCAAGTAGTTTTTTGAATCAGCTTTTGTACCTTTTTAGAGTTAATTTGTGCGATTTTGTCAGTTCAATTTGAAAATGTCGAAACATTTCTTTGGTATATATTTTAGCTGCATGCATCTCTTACGGTTCTCCAAGAACAAATTTTCCTGCAAGATTGACTGTACTATAATCATCTTGTTTCTCTCTTATGTACTATTTCTCAATAGCTTTTTGGGACTTTAAATCAAAATCTTTAATCCCCGTACTACTATCTACATATTCGTCAATTGTTCATACTTTCACTCCTGGAAGTGATGGTCATTCCCGCTACAAAGAATTTTTTGAAACACCCCAATCCATTTTTCCTTTAATTCATACAGAGATTTCAACCATTCGTTATTATGCATACCGTAGTTTTTTATTAACAATTTTCATTTGTTCTCAAATTCTTGAATACTCGACTTAAAGACAGTAGTTAAACTTTGACTTAAAAAGTCGAATATGAAGAATAGACATGACCAAGTTTTTCAGGATATTTTTTACTAATGTGTCACGTACAAAATGCATGGTGTGTATTAGGAAAAATCCTAGTAATCGCATTCGACATAGCACAATCTTAATCAGTGACAATGGTTATGGTATGTTTGAAATTCATTGCTTCAAGCCACTGCTCAAACAACCATACAAATGTATCCTCATTCTCTTCGCTCAATAGTGCACACCCAAACAATACATAATGGTAATGATGATTTACACCCGTGAAAGGAGCAAATGACATGGAATATTTGTTTGTTCGGTATGTGGTATCAAAAGTAACGTCAGCAAAATTTTGATAAGCACGTATTGACCGATAATCTGCCCGCATATTATATCTTATACGATTATCCACATCTGGTTTGACACTAAAATAAAAGCTATTTTGACACTCATGCTGCAACTTTCTCAATTAATATATTGCAGCCTGTGGATCATTTAAATCCATTGTAACACGTCTAATATCTCTAATTATATTTCCCATATCCGTTTCAAAAAACACAATATTGCTTATATATCCTCCCAGTGAGCTAAGAACATTCTTTATCCTACTTGGACCAATCCCAACATTATTAAGGGTTTCAATCAAATCCCTAGCAACTCTTGAAATATTATTGTGTTTGAATTTGTGAATCTTTACTTGGGGACACAAATTCATGATTGTGATTCAGTTCAAGAGTAGACACAAACCAATTATCTTTACTCTTATCATGCACAACATAAAATTTTTCTCTACATTATGTTCTATCAATAGAATCCCTCATCTTTCCCTTAATATTATTATCTTCATTATCAGTGACTCATTTTTCTTAACAACCATATATCCAGCTTTACGACACGGATACAATCTATAACAAAAATATTCAGAATTCACATGTTTTCTGGTAGTTTTTATTCTTACTTCAAATCCAACACGTTTTGCATATTTTCTATAAAAAATTTCAGTATTTTCTAACGTATCAAAAATTTGACCAACATAAGGAATGATATCTTTAACTAGACTTGTTACATCATTATTATCACGCAATTCTTCCTCGGTACTTGAAATTGAATGAAATGATTATTCAACAAACAAACTCGTAGCAAAACAAATAAATCACTTGTAAAAATTAAATCAGATTATCGATTTTTGTTGATGTTTGTCTCGTGGTATGCTTGCTAGTAGGTTATGCTCTCTCAATCGTATGAGCAGGTGAGAAAGGAAGAAATAAAAGTGATCTGGTATGCTCAGTACTTGTTTTGTTCTTTCAAGTTGATTGAACCTTTTATGCGAAAAGAGACGAGAAAAGGGGATCAATTAGGGTAACTAGATTTGTTCCACCGTCACTTTAGTTCTACAAACTTTTACAGTTTGCACTTTAGTTCTGCGGATTAGGCCTCGAACCAAAAAAGTTAGATTTAAAGATATCAATCTTCCATTATGTTGTTTTTGCATATTCTTATTGCAAATTCATGTTATCTGGGATGTTGAGAAATATGCATGGCTAAATAAATGAAATCTAACAATGGGGTGAATTATTTTCTCATAGAATGAAGCATAAGAGACAATATACTGCGATATATATCCTTACAATTGTTTAGTCATGCATGTTTCTCACCAGCCCAGATCACATGAATCAATAAGAATAATAATATTGAAGAAATGGAAAATTTGATAGCTGTAAATCGAACTCTTCTAGCTCCAGATCTCTACTGCGAAAATGAGATGAGATCCAAAAGTCATGTTATGAAGAACGTAGATAGAGCGTAGTACTTGACTTTTTATATTACACTCGGAGTCCGCAATTTAGTTCTGCAGACTGATTGTTGACCAAAAACGACACTGTTTAGATTATATCATTAATAGACTCGGCTTCCGTAGTTTATTTTTGCGAATGGGCCGTAGGATCAAAAACAGCGTCGTCTTCAAGGGGATTAACAACTCCCATACCTAGCGTCGTCTGCTGTATTAAATTGCAGATGGACGAGGTATTTTGGACAATAATCCAATCCAGAATATTAACTCCAGGCACCTACATATTAAATTGTGAGAGGTCCTCCTTGCCGTTTGATCTTCGAATAAACGGCTGAGATCTATTGTAAGGATAACCTTATCCTTACAACGTTGACTATGTATCAGTCTCTATATATATAGGGAGTTGTTAATCCATGACAAATAGTTGTTAGAGTTACTATTCCAGTAACCAAATCTTATACAGCCTACTACTAGATCTGACGGCACATATTGGTTGAGATGAATAGTCTGCCGCTAGTAGGAGTGGCAGCCGGGAATAACATAACTTAGTAGCGACAGGAGCAATTACGTTAATGTCCCGAATTTAATAATTTTTAAATTTGCCTCTACTCCTAGCGATACGACTAAAAAAATAGATTCTTAGTGTGTTTGTCGCTAGTCCTACTAACAGCATGACTCAAAAATCTATGTAGTTAATAATCGACAAAAAATAATTATTTTTAAAATATTATAATTATCATTATTATTATAAATAAAAAATGATAATATTATATTATGCAGTTAATAATTGACAAAAAATTAAATATTTCAAAAATATTGTAAGTATCATTATTATTATAAATGAATAAGGATAATATTAACGTAACTCCTATTAGCGACAAGAATTAAAAAAATATTAAATTTGGAGTATTAACGTAATTGTTTCTGTCACTACTAAGTTATTCCCTACCGCTACTCCTAGCGACATGCTATTAATCCTAGCCAATCAGTGATGTTAGCTTTAGCAGTGAACGGTGTAAGATTTGATTGTTGGAATAGTAACTCTAGCAATCATTTGTCTAGCAATCATATATATATATATATATATATATATATATATATATATATATATATATATATATTTCCTTCAACCAACTTTAGGAATGATCCTTAACCCAAAAATTTAGGAAAGAAACTATTTTTTCATCCTTTGTTTGATTTCAAAATCTTTCCATCTACATTCTTACTATTATAATTATCTATTTATAATTATCTCTTATTCTCATATATTTTTAAATTTAATTAAAGTTCTTTACAATATATATCCTTACTAACAATAATATTTAATTAGATAATAATTTCTTATTATACAATTATAACTATTTGAGTTTAAATAAGATTTTACTATTGCATAAACAAATATATGAATATATAAACAAATGAATCATTAATTTAAAGATGAATACTATCATTTATATTATATGAATAGATGAATTACTATTTTGAATTTTTTTAAATTTATTTAATTTTTCATTAGTTATACATTATTAGTTAAATAATACTTCATTTGTTCCAAAATATAAGACCATTATTAACTTTTTGAAGTCAATTTAAGACATTTTGAAACTCTAAATTGATATGATTTCCTTTAATTTTAGTGTGATGAATATTTAAACTATCTAAAAAGTAGTACTAATTGTAATATTTATTGTTTTATAATTTTTAATGAATCAAATTTTGACTTTTAAAAGTTGATCTAATATTTTAGAATGGAGGGAGTATATTTAGAAGAAATTAATTAACTTTTTTAAATAAAATCATTAGACAATACTAATCTATTAGTAGTATGATTAATATATTAGTATAGTACAATACAAAACAGTATAAATAATACAATCACTTTATAACGAAACTCATGCTTCGCATGGGATCATAAACTAGTTACAATCTATAGTAATTGGATAATATATTGTTTCTTTGTTCAAAACATTTTAGACCAATTGGTACATATTCTTGCGTGTTACTGTGTAATTGTTATACTGTTGTTCTTGCTGTCAGGCTGAGGGAAAGAAAAGAATGAAGGCAATTGGTAAAGTTGATGTACCTCAAGAAGCATTTATGGCTGTGTTGAAACTTGAAAAGGAGGTATTGTGATTTATGAGCAATATCATTTTGTAACACAAATGATAAAGACCACATAAATGATGGAAGTAACAAGTTTACTTTGCATTATCAGTAGCTTTTTCTATTTTTAGTAAAGCAGGCATTTTTATGCAGAAAACTGCAAAATTTAGAATTTGAAACAATGCCAGAAAATCATTGTGTTTGCTTTCACATATTCAGACACACAGTTAATTGATTTATATTGGGAATCGTTATTTTCACAAGTAAATATTTTCACAATGTGGACATACCAATTTTACTCGTGGAAATATTTCCTTCCTCATTATACTTGGAAATATCACTTCTTCGTAATAGTTCAGAAATCAATATGATTATGGGTTGATTTAGACAGCAGAATAATTATCGTGTTCTGGTTTACTTGGAAGTTATCATCTGTGCTTGACGAAACTCAAAAGAAAATATTAAAAATGATCAAACAATTTTTTATTTTTATAATAAATAATATTTTTTTGAATATTCATAACTACATGAAGCTCCGAAGTGAAAGATCCCTTTCAATTATCAAGGGCTAATTTAAAGAAAAATAACTTTAGTTAATTTGGTACAATAATTTTGAATAGAGACTCGTATTTTAGAAATTGTCATCTAATATTAGAGGGTTCAAGAATCTTTAGTTCCATTTTGCCTTTTCCTTTTGTAGTGGTATGGTTAACTGGATTCATCTAATAAATTATGGGATTCTTTGCAAATTACAATACGACAAACATTGAGTTAAACCGTCGCAGCAATTTTGGGTGCTGAAACCTCACTGCTACATATTGGGCAAATCTGCAAAAGCAAAATAAATTGTACAAATCGGGAAGCACAGCAAACAAAGAAGAAAGTTCTGAACCAATAACGCAAGCTTGGTAAAGTTGATATCTGTTTTTACAAATTTAATTTCTTTTCTACTTTCATCGAGCAAAAAATATTTGTTAAAAACAAGTACTACAATTAATTTAAAATTAATTTTAAAAAAATTATACTTAAAATAATGTAGATTCATTTAATTTATGTCGATACAATTTATATATATCATAAATTACCTAAAAATATTACTAACTATAAGGGTTATTGTTTTCAAAACGTAAATGAATTATGTCAATTTTGAGTCTGAAAATGACGTTATTGACGTTTTGAAAATCAATATTAATCTTATAATTCGGAGTAGATCGAGTATATTACTTGTATGAATATATATATATATATATAGAGAGAGAGAGAGAGAGAGTTGATATTTCCACAAGTTAATTTGATATTTTCACAAGTGATACCATTTTTAACTAAACCAACCCTTTGTACACTAAACTAATTATAAGATTTAGTTCTTATGTCCAAATTATCCCCACTTGATAAATAACTAAACATCTAACTGCTTAACTTTATTTGATTAGTAGCGTTACTCAATTTGAGGACAATTTTTATTTATTTAATTATTATGATAGTAATAATATTAATAATAACTAGAAAATAAATGAGAAAAATTATTTACACATAAAAATTAGGATTCAAGGCTTTCTTCTCCTACCAGGAAAAAAAAATTATTTTTATAATTTCTATTATCATATCATATTGCTAAATTAAGATTTTTATGAAACAAATTATACTTAAAATGTGTAAACTTTATATATAACTATGTAAACATTAATCTTATAAGACTGTAGAAATTAATTTAAGTTTGACATTGGAACTAATCATCTGAATTAATCTTATAAAAATTGATGTAATAAGATAAAATAGAAGTTTCAAATTGTTTATTTGTTTGGAGTCTTCAGACCACAAGACATGCAAGTTGTTATCATCTTATGATCCATCAGTCAGCCTAATATACATTTTATATATATGGGAAAAGACTTATATATAAAGATTACACATTTATAAAAATCTTAAGTTAATTTGTTTCATAAAAATCTTAATTTAAGTATAATTTGTTTACACATTATACTTGAACAAATCTTAATATAGTATGATATGATAATAAAAATTTTGAAAATAATTTACACATTTAGTAATATGATATGATAAAGTTTACACAGTATTATATATAAAGTTTACACATTTTAAATTTATACAGTTTTATAAATATACAAATTTACACAATCTTATATAGAAAATTTACACAGTATTATATATAAAGTTTACACATTTTAAATTTACACAGTCTTATATACAAATTTACACAGTTTTATATAAAAAGTTTACACATTTTAAGCATAATTTGTTTTATAAAAATCTTAATTTAGTAATATGATATGATAATAGAAATTCTGAAAATAATTTTTTTTCCTTGATGGGAGAAAGCTTTAAATCCTAATTTTTATGTGTAAATAATTTTTCACTTATTTTCTAACTATTTTTTAATTATTATTAATATTATTACTATCATAATAATTAAATAAATGAAAGTTGTCTTCAAATTGTGTAACGCTACTAATCAAATAAAGTTAAGCCGCTAGATGTTTATTTATTTATCAAATGGGGGTAATTTGGACATAAGAATTAAATTCAATAGGTAGTTTATTGCACAAAGCATTGGTTTAGTTAAAAATGGGACCTATTTGTGGAAATATCAAATTAGCTTGTGAAAAATTTAATTTTCTTATATATATATATATATATATATATAGAGAGAGAGAGAGAGAGAGAGAGTCCAGATCAGGTCCGGACTCCCCGACCATAATAAAATTCAGACTTTTTTTTTGTTTTTTTTTAAAACAACTAAAAAAAATTATGGAACTTGAATTTTTACATAATACAGTGTTTTTGGTGTGATTTAGATACATACAACAAAACTGTACAGACGTATTTTGTTGTATTTATCCAAATCACACCCAAAACACTGTATTATGTAAAAATTCAAGTTCCATAATTTTTTTTAGTTGTTTTTAAAAAAAAAATTCCGAATTTTCTCTCATCCGGAAGTCCGGACCTGATCAATTCTCTCTCTCTCTCTCTCTATATATATATATATATATTAAAATTAGAGAAAATATTATGAGTAAATATTAACTTAATATTTTACACACAAAAAAAATCTTTATAAGAGTAATTTAGATACTTGGTCATAAAAACAATTATAACTTAAATATCATGTTTAGAATTTTATTTAGAGGTTTCTACCCAACCTCTCAACTTTTAACTCTAAATAACTATACATTGAAACTAGAAGGAAAAAAATGCTAGGAGTAAATAATAATTAATATTAGCAAATATATTAGGTATATTATATTTAAAATATATTAATAATTAAACTCTAGTTACTAATTTTATTTCATACATAAGATCTTTAGTTAATTAATATAGTAAAATCAATTATTACATATATATATTAGTGATTAAAATTTAATTAATTAATTTTAGGACTAAAAATCATAATGATAACTCATTGTTGTACTACAATTCTATTCCTAAATAGTTATATATTAAAAATATATAAACATATATTATTTTATTATGTAATCCAGAAGGATCCCTTTACATATATGAATATAATTGTCTGAATATAAATCCAACTTAATTATTTTATTAGTCATTATAGTACAATTAAGTATATGTTCTTACTCTTTAACTCCTTTAAAACATACTCAAGAAAAACCAATTAAAGTACTGTATGATACCTTTTTGATTTGTAGCCACTTGCTTATGCAATCGAAATGGTATGAGTGATCACAAGGAAGCGCCACCAACATTTCTCCCTCTTCGTAATCCACCTGGCATATTACGCACCTGTCGAGTTCAACAGCATATATAGACATTTATTATTAAGTAATTATTATCAATGGTCTCCATATTTGACTTGTTTTATTTATTTCATTTTATTCTTTCTTTTAACTGAGGTATATATTTACAGCCATTTATTTTTCAAAACTGTATTGTTGTGATCTCAAAGCCTTTTTATATATAATTTAAAATTATGTTGCATGAGATTGAATTATGTATATTAATTTAATATAAAAAAATTAAACTACTCTTTTAAAGGTATGAGAGGCAATAGAATCAAATATTACTTCCTTTTGAGTTACCAAATGACTTTAAACTTTGAATATATTTCTTCAATTATCATGGACTAATTAAGCCAAAGACTATAAAAAAGAAGTATTTAATGATATTAACATGTATTATTATTATAATCAATCATAAACGTATAATATGATCCGAATTTTAAAACTTTATAGGGTTAGGATTCCTTTCATTTTTTTTCTCCACCCCGGCCTAATTATATATATATATATATATATATATATACAGTCCCGATCACATCCGGTCTCCCGGATTTGGCTTAAATTCCGAACTTTCCTTCTCATCCATTGGATGATATCCAACGGTCTAGGATTTGATTTGAATGGGTTGGGAAAAAACTGATGGATTCCAAATCGGGTTAATGGGTTAAGAAAAAAAAACACTCCATCTCATTCAAATCGCACTCTCTCTCTCTCTAACAACAGACAGTTGCTCTCGCCTCTCTGTCTCCCAAGATCGACGCCGATTTTGGGAAAATCTGTTGGAGCTCCGGTCGAAAACTCCGGCGACGCAAACGGCAAGACCCCGACCGACACATTCACAAGGTATTTTCTAATTTTCTGTTGCAACCAAATGAACGAATCCCAGGGTTCATTTCATGGGTTTTGATTTCGTTAAACCCATTAAGCTTCTTGAGAGGAAATTAGTCACTCTGTTGGTTTTGTTGGTTTTGATTTTCTAATGTGATGATTTATGGTGTGGATACCCTGTTTAGTATATTATATGGCTCTTTGATTTGATAATTGTGGAGAAATTTTGCTTTGATAATTTTGGAGGTCTTTGCATATATGTACTTATATTTTCCGATGGTTTATGTTACAACATTAATTTTTTTAGTGTAAAGTATTTTAATTTTATTTATTGTTGGGTTTGCAGAATGCAGCAGTGTCTACTTTTCCTGCTCAACATGCTCAAGACAGGTATTTTAGGACTGATGAATAAAGAGGAATACATGTACTACTCTCAAATCTCTTCAGGTTGCGGAAAGGGACAAAAGATCCTAATCTTTAGTTGTGGTGTTGTTTCTTTTTTATGCTGTGAATAATGATGTTATAAGCTCTTTTTGTTGTTGTAATTGACAGGTGGTTGTATTACCTTTAGAGGTTAAACTGAACATGAGAATTGAATGCAGTTGGATTTTAATGGCATTAGCTTGATTTCTATTTTTTAAACTTGTCAATGTAGTTTGATGTTGAATGAGTTTGTAGTAGTCATCTTAGCTTTTAACGACGGACAACATATAGCGACGAACTGAACATATAGCGACGGAACCGAATCGTCATCCGGTCCGTCGCTAAAGGGGGTGAGCAAGATGAGCTAGATAAGTGATTAGCTTAAGATCCAGACCGTATATATATATATATATATATATATACACACACACGGTCCGGATCAAGTGCATACCCCTTATCTTACTCACCCGTGCTCACCCCCTTTAGCGACGGACCCGGCGACGGTTGGCGACGGTTTGGTCATACATCCGTCGTTTATACTTTTAGCGACGCTATATGTTATCCGTCGCTAAAAGTATAGACGATGGTTGTATGACCGAAACCGTCGTCGGATCCGTCGCTAAAAGAGGGTGAGCACGGGTGAGTAAGATAAGGGTATGCACTTGATCCTTGCTCTCTCTCTCTCTCTCTCTCTCTCTCTATATATATATATATATATATATATATATATATATATATATGTAAGACCCCAAATAATTAATAAATAAAATTTAATTTTCTCTAATTATTATTTTGAATAGTAAGGGTTGATTTGATTAATGTGGATAGTTATGGGTAAAATACGCAAATATTTCAAAATAAGCAAGTGGTTATAAAATATTCATTGTTGTCGGAGAATATTCGTTTGCTCGTGGAATATTCGTACTGTCGGGGAATATTCGTACGACGGCGCAGCCATGTGTGGGCCCCATAACGGAAAGCGATTGGATAAAGAAAACGACAAATATAAGTTGTTTAAAAATAACGGCGTAGTTGTTACCGTTAATACTGTTAAAATACTCGGTGGTTAAAACACAGTAGCACACGGTATTGCACCAATTATTGATTCTTACGTAAGAAGGCACTACCCAATAATGGTTACAGTAATTACTATTCAGTATTTTATTTTATTGATTCAATAATTGATGCGTTGATATTTTATATTGCTGTTGTTTCAATAATTGTCATTACACAGTATTTTTCATTATCGAAGCAATAATTCATATTATCTGAATAATATTATTAGATAATATTATTGGCAATGTCTAAAAAGTTCTGTCTAAAGAGAGGTTTGGTCACCGAATTGCGCGCCAGTAAGGAGAAATTCTTATTGGAAAGCCCCCTCTTTCTTGGGAACTGCCTGGTTGTCAATATTGTGATTCTGTAATATTATTTGTGAATAATTAATTATTGATTCATATGATGAGAAAAATATTAATTTTATGTGGATATAGATGGAGAAAATTTTTAATGTGACAATTGTTGAAAATTAATATGTTATCTTTTTCTGATAAAATAATTCATTTAAATATATTATTTTAATAATATATTAACGGTGATATTTTTATAATAAATGTGGGATATATGAGTATATGAGGAGGAAGAGTATTTTTGTGGCATTAAATGTTTAACACATATTTTGTGTGTTGGTGGACACAATTATTGACCGAAATTTGATTATAGCCTGTAAAATCACCCGTTTGTGGATTTCGGACAATTTCTGTTTGGAATTTGGAAAAACTTTCTTCTGCAAAGTTGTAGAGAATTGAATTTCCTATAAAAACTCGCGAGATTCGAATTTTCTGACAAAAGAGCTATTTATTATGAATTATTGAAGTTTCAGAGTTCCGAAATAATTAATTTTTGGAGTTTAAAATGTTTTTTGTAAGAAAAACATTTTTTTGTTGCAATTGAGTGGCGTACATGTGTTAGAAATGATCTGAATCAGTTGGTAAAAGTGGGCTTGACAATTATATATATATATATATATATATATATATATATATATATATTATTAATTTAATAAAGTTTCTGCTTTGGTGTTCTAAGTATTTTCCTATAAATAGGGTGCTTAGGTTATAATTGAAAATCACACCAGAAACTGAAGTTTTCTCTCTCTATATTATCGAGCGTATTCTTGTGAGTATTTTGAGTATACTTTGAGTATTGCTATACGGTGCAAATTCAAGTCATAGCCTATATCCGGTGTTTCAACTAGAAGTACTGTCTTTCGAGGTAAGAGATATTATTTTTTTAAAAATGATATTATTTCTTCTAATATCATTATGCCGAAGTATTGATCTGAACTTTTAATCAAATTTGGAACTTTTGTGTCGGAGTTACTATTCACGTATACGGCACTATTCACGTATACGGCACTATTCATGTATACGACACTATTCACGAATACGACACTATTCATCGAAAAATGAAAATTTTCCTTTTCGTCTAAAATATCTATTGTGGATACTAGCTTTGATTGTATCCATGTATTGATCATTCTTGAATTTTACACCACTATGATTATTTTTGAGGTATTTTTGGATATGGTTAAAACAAAGTACGAATCCTTAATCCTTAATCCTTGTCATTTTGTTTCACTGGATTCATTTCTTTAAAAATATTTTTCATTATCCTCAGTCTTAAATGATGATATTATTGAATATCTTTGGCCTGTAGTGCAAAGATGAATGATTTCTGATGAATATCTTTGGCCCGTAGTGCAAAGATGAACAGGTGTTTAGATGAACATGACCAACTAATGAATATCTTTGGCCTGTAGTGCAAAGATGAATATTTGATTCCAGATATATATTGATTGATGTTACAGGGATAAAAGATAGACGATGAACTTTTAAATTCATACATAGAAGATAGTATTTTGCATTCTCTACTTAACTCTTCTAATGAATTATTATTTCCGCTGCGAATATTCATTTAAAACTTGTTGTCTATTGTATTCTATTAGATTTTTTCCCTGTTGAAGACTAATGATAATTTGTTATATATTATCTTAGTCATAATATTCTTTACTGGGCTAGTTGAGCTCACCCTTTTTCTTTTTGTTTCATTTTTCTTCTCAGGAGGCGAGAATGTAGCAAGTACGAGTCGGGGTATGGAATGATGGTTATAGAGAGAGTTGTTTAGTAGTTCTCACCATTTTTGTAAAATAATGTATCAATAAATATGATGAGGATTTATTTGGGTATAAATATTGTCTAGAAGATAATATTTGTATTCAAACTCACAGTTTTACTATTGTAATAATAAAGTTGTAGTTATTTCTGTACCATATATTGACAACTCAAAATGGGTGATGTATACCTATTTTGGGGGCGTCACAATATATATATATATATATATATATATATATATATATATATATATATATATATATATATATATATACACACACACACACACACACACACACACACACACACACATATAAGAGTCCGGATCAGGTCCGGACTCCCGGACCATAACAAAATTCAGATTTTTTTTTTACTTTTTTTTTTGTAGAACAACTAAAAAATAAATAAATTACGGAACTTGAATTTTTACATAATACAGTATTTTATGTGTGATTTGGATACATATATCAAAATATGTCTATACAGACTGTACATAATTATTTTTAAAATTGGCCTTTGTATGTTATAATTATTTACATATTTAGGTTATTCATTAAAAATCACAACATTTTTAATACAAGGAGCTAATAAAATAATAGAAATATTGTATGTCGTTTGATTTTAAATTAAAAATAATTCTACAACAGTAATATAAAAACACTTGAAATAATTTAATTTGAAGAAAAAAAGAGAAGAAATAATACTAGTAAACGGAGCGGCCAGTTATGAGGTATCTGCCGAATGCCAAGCCCAGAAAGCTATACTCACCGATTTATAGGCGTTTGCGAGTTAACCGATTGGCATTCAAACAGACGCAAACATGAAGAGATTTCCTCAGCCGGGAGCCCTTTGCTTTCTTCCCCAATAATCTCTCCTATATCAACCAATTCCTGCACCCATTATTAAATATATTAGGCAAAGAAAAATCTTATACTCCCCCATTCTACAAAAATGAATCTTATTGGACTTTGATCAAATACTAAAATTTTAATTGTAATGTGAATTTAATTTTATTTTTGTAATTAGTATTAGTGTTTAATAGTTTATAATATTAACTATTGTATTCATCGAAATCAAATAAATTCAAATTAATTTTCTACTTTAAATTAACTAAAAATGAATTAATTGAACTGAAGAGAGTATTTAATTTATCTGCTCACCTCATATGAAAGCTCGTCAGGATCAATATCATCTTCCTCCATCTCCTGGATTATAGTACCAAATTTGTTATCTATCTCAAGTTCTCAATTGGTCTCCAATAGACACTCCAAACCCTCGGGCTTAAAAATAAAAAGTTTGATATTTAATGTAAAAGAAAATGAAAAAGAATGTATATTTAAATTGAGATCCACAAACATTATACCTTTAGTCATTTTGAGGACGTTTTCTTTTCTTTTTATTTGTTATTATCTTTTTAACAATTCAACCTCTGTTCTTCTAACGGAGGTAGTAATTTAGAAATGAATTCTTCATGATCATTTACAAAGCTTTCTTGCCCTTATACCCTCAAAGTAATAAATTGATACACTTTTTTCAAATTATAATATTATTATTGACTTTTAAAAATCGATTGAGATATTTTTAAATTTAAAATTAATATAATTGGTTAATAATTAGAGACAAGAAAATTTGTAATTAATTAAAAATAATTTTATAAATAGTTTATAATAATAGTCATTATATTGACTAAATTTAAATAAATATATGTAACATTTCTGATTTAACGTTAATACGATTACTTAATTGGTACATCCCAAATTTAAAATAAAGAATAAATTGCATTGCATTGCATTAGTGAAAGTACTTAAATAAATTCTTTTGTTGGTTTATAATTTAGTGGGGGAGTGGGCCATGGACAGAAAACCTGATCAATGCTGTTGTTTTCTTCCGCTTCTAGAAACTCCACTTCAGCTGCAAACAAACGACCGTTTTAATATTAAAGTTTATGTATGTTATAAAATTATTATGAATTATATATAAAATTATAATCTTAGAATCCGTCCCTGATCAGTTCCATTACATTAAGCTCTACAATTAATTTTTTTGCAATTTGGACTATATAGATATACAATTGTGAGTATATACTACTTACTACCTTCAGTCTGACTCTCGAAAAATTCTTGAAAATTGCCACCATCATTCCCATCACTTTCACTTTCGGACGATGCAAACCGTAACGTAGCTCTCTCCTAAGTTGCAGTACACAAGCACACAAATAATGTATCAATAATTACACCTTTTAAGACAATATGTCCAAAATATATACTTCCTCCATCTCACGAAATATAAAAACTGTCTTAAAAAATATACAATTTAAAAGGCAAAATATATATGATAAAGCGGGAGGAGAAAATTATGGTTTTTTCAGTCTAGTATTATGATCAGTGCGTAGGGTAAAAATAAAAAAAAACTTCTTAACTTCTCTTTTTTTTACGTTTTATTATCCCTTAATTTCTCTCCTATATTTTCTACCCATTTTCCTCACCAAGTACAACTTTTAAATACTTTTGAACTTAAAGTACTTAGGTCCACTGGTAATATAAAGTCGATTTTTAGCTCAAAAGGACTTGGGTCCACTAGCTATTTTTAGAAAAATTAGAGAATTATTAGTGTATTTATATGGGTTCATTATGGGAAAAATAGGAACTTATTTACACTTTTTCTTCTATTTTTATTTTTTTAATTTATGTGAAAACTGTATTTAAGATGTCCGATTTGAGACCGTGAGAATATATACCCCCATAGACTCCATCTGTCGAAACTAAAGTAAGGGGAGTTTTTTTTCGGGGGTCCGAGATATAACACGTAACGTCAGGAATAATTTAGTGAGGTTTGATGGGAGCATCATGCTCGGTCCAAAATTTGTGGACAGTTTTATATATACTCAATCGGTTATTAATTATTTGACGTTTTAGATATGGACACAAAAATTAAAATAATAATTAGAAAATATTAAATATAGTATTCAATTGTCTATAATACTTTTAAATCTTTTGTTGGGATAAGGAGAGTTTTATTGGGATAAAGAGAGAGAAAGAGTTTAAAGTATTAAAAAAACAGGCAGAGTAATGAGGGGTAATTTTGGAAAATTTGATATTAATTCTCCTAGATTTGAAAAAATGTCAAATAATTAGGGACAAATAAAAAATTTGATATTATTAGTAAGTTGGGTTAATGACTTAGTGGGATTTGAGAATTAGGGATTGTTGTCTAGTGTCTGCTACTCTACTGACTTAGTATATATATAACATATAACAGTGGGGTCATGTTTATTAATATACATATTCACTTTAGACCCTCTTAATTTTTTTTTTCCTAATATGACCCTCTTAATTTTTTTTCTTCCTAATATGACCCCCTGAAAATTCAGTGGGATCAGGTGCCCCCTTCCCTACTGCAGTTCTGCCCCTGATGTCATGTATGAAGTTTTACACAAAACTCCATTAAGTTTGATCATACTATTCTAAGTCCTTGTACATAGATTTCAGTTAAAGACCGTACAAATACTTATTCATACAAATATACTTTATAAGCTTTATCAGTAAGTCATATATATGTTTCATCATCAAATCACACATTTGGAATCTAATCAAACTCCCCCTTAATTAAACACTTTTCTAATCTATTATTAAATTCCTAACCGTCTTTTCTTGGAATAATTTTATTTTCTTAAACACCATTCACTCATATAACACATATCGAGGTCATAATACGACCTTAACCCACATTAAATATAATATTATCCATAAGATCTCATTTTATTAAATAATATTCGTAAAACCTTATTTAAAAGGTGATTCGATATTCTCGATCGTCACAGTGGGGGGATGCTTCACCCCTATGGAGTGATATATCCCCATGGGATAACTTTTAGAGGTCTCCCTCATCCTTCTTTACTTGCTTTTGATCCTTAGAGAGTGCTAGCTTGGAATTAAACTTCTCACATCTTGCCTTTTTGTTAGATGGTGAGGTGCGGGAGGAAGAAGTTACCCAATGGGGATTTGCTCCCTACAGGCTGACTTTGGGGAGTGAATCCTTGTTCTTTCTCCTTTTCCTTTATCTTCATGAAGAGCATTACCTTGTCCTTTTCTTAAAACCTTCTTAGTTTGAACACTTTAGTATTTTGGCTAGGTGTTGAGGCTTTTGGTGAGGTGAATGGGGAAGCTCCCTATGAGTGTGGATCTCACGGGCCTACTTGCTCCCTACGGGCTGACCTTAGGGACCTTCTTACCTCAAGGTGGCTTATTCTCTTGCTTACTCATGTTTTGGTCCTTTTTTGCATAGCTTACTTGAATTTTACTAAGTGTTGGAAGTGAAACATGATGAGGATACATTTATGGCAACTCCTTCATGAGGTATGGTACCTACCGGCTGACCCTAGGGTACTTCCCTATCTTATGGTAGATTCTTCCTTAGCTTCTTCTCACTTTGATTCCTACTAGTGTAACTTGCTCGGATTTGACAAAGTGTTGAGAGTTAAGCATGGTGGGATAAACTTTGGGGCAACCTTTCCATGGGGTGAGGTCCCTACGAACCGACCTAATGCCTAGGGGCCATTTGCCTTACATAGTTCCTTGATTGGTTAGTTGCATTCCTTCATGTCTTGCATGCTAGTTTAACTTATCTTTCTTCCATTCCTTCTTGGTTTCTTGTTGGAGTGTGAGATGCATTATGTGACAACCCAATATTTTCTATATAAATAAAACTGAAATTTTGCGTATAATTTTTTTTTTATTATTATTATAGGGATGAGGATTTGTACAAGATAATATGTATATGTATTTATGTGGTAAATAAAAATATATTTATTACATGAATGTTTACAAATAATTTTATTTTAGAATTATTGATTATTATAAAGTATATTCTTATAATAATTAATTTTAAGATAGAAATATTTTTATTAATTATTTTCCATGAAATTATATGTTTATATTATTTAAATAATATAAGAAATGATTTTGGAATAAATATAATAATTATTTTATTATATGAATTTTAGTACAGATTATTAAGTTAATTATTTTAACTTAATAAGGTTATTTATGTAAGATAAATCAGATATGGAATCCAAACCCTAATTTCGGGTTTTGATTAAGGAATGAGAATAATAATATTATATTGTTATTTTTCAGTGTTATAGATATGTATGGTTATGTGTGTAATGTTAATGTGTGGAACAGTTTTATTATATTACGACTAAACCCTAATAATATTTTATAAACCCTATTTCTGGTTATGGAATGAGGAATGGTGATAATAATATAATATTAATAATATTTTGATTTTTCAGTGCTATAAATATGTGCCGTATGTACGTGTTGATGATGATTGGTCAATTATGGAGTTTAATTTTAAAAAACCCTAATGTTAATTGGTTAAACCCTAATTTTCGGTGGAAAAACCCTAATTTGAAAATAAATTGTGAGTTTAAGACTGTTATATGACGATGTTATATGATATATGTTATGTGTTATTAAATATTTTGCTAATTATAGAAAACCCTAACTTTAAATATAAACCCTAATTATATTTGATTTTCTAATAATTAGAAACCCTAATCCGGAAACCTAAACCGGAGGTTTGATCAGTCAGAAATAGTGTTATTATGATTAATATCAAGTATGATAGACTTTAATTACAAATTAAGATGAATCTAATTAGTAAATTAAAATCCTAAAATCTAGAACCCTAAATTAATTTCTTGAAATCCTAATTGATTTGAAACTCAAATGTGAAAGTCATTCATGACTTTGAGAATTTGTTAAGTCGTTATGTAATCACGATAATGTGATTAACGACTGGTGAAATAGAAATTAAAACCCTAATACATAGAATTCTAGTTTGATAATTAGAAAACCTAATTATAAATCGGTAACCCTAATTATCAAAATTTTAAACCCTAATTGCTAAATTAGCAAAGTCAATGATAATTATATGATCTAGAAACCCTAATTAATTTATTTTTTTGAAAACCCTAAGATATTTTAAAAACCCTAATTTTATATTAAAACCTTAAATTTTAATTAGTAAGTTATAATTAAAATTTTATTGAGCTTTAGTCTTAATTGTTCAAGCCCTAGAAATTATTTGGGGAACCTTAAGGATTAAAATCTAGTGATTAAAACCTAGATTCAAGTACCATGGACAAGAATACCCTTAATTACTTTGTTAAATTACTAAAATAGCATTTTTGATTTATTTAATTGAGCTTTCTTGCAAATCTTTCCAAATCTTGAGTTGTTCACCAACCCTAGATAATCCCATGTGCCAAAAATCTTTTTATATCATCCATTTTCAGCAGCCATACATGCACCAACATTATATAAATAGATTGAAGAGAGAGAAATGAACATTAGTTGGCCAAATTTTTGTACAACACTCAACCTAGTCCCTTTTCTCTCAAACCCACGAATTTCCTAAAGCATTTCAGTTCTTTTATCAAGCCCCACGAAATCCCACAACAGATCAGCAGCCAAAATCAAGAAATTAAGCATAAAAGGTATAAACTACCTTGAATTTTTGTTCAAAAGTGGTTGTTAGATCTTGTGTTTTGTTGTTAAAATATGTTGTTTATGTTGTCTAATGATGATCTGGGTTGCTAGATGTTAGATCCATAACATCTAGAAGCTCGGATTTGAAGATTTCAAGAATCTGGAAAAATTTCATTTTATGGTCTGACAACAAATGTCAGACCGTGTAGATCTTAGTATGTTTTGTGTTTTTGTTGTTTAAGTGTTGTATTTTGTAGTCTTGTATGTGATCTTTTATCTAGTACAAGAATCAAAGTTGGATCAGTTATAGATTAGAAGTTATGATCGGTCAAAACCCGTTGACCGGGCATGACCGGTCGAAATATGGGTAAGCCCAGAACCTAAAAATCGTGTCTGACAGCTTTTTGAACAGCTCAGATCTGACTGATTTGATTTTGTTTATTGGTGTTTTTGTAATCAATGAATAGCTTGACATATGTACTTTAAGTGTATAGCTTTAGATCATGTTAATAATCAACAGGATGAGTGTGATTTTCGGTTAAAGTAGGCCGATCGGCCATGATTTCACTTTCTGGGAAAAACCCAGAAATTTTAGAAGCAAGCTTCTGACATGGTTTGACCGGCTATTAACTGTTGAATTTGTTGATGTTTTTTTGATGTTTTATATTAGATCTCTTTAGTTACATGTGATTTACAACCTAGAACCTTTAGATCACAAAAATGTTAAACGATTAGAATGTAGTGATGGTTCAAACTGAGCCCCATGATTTGTTCTTCATTTCTGGGTTTCCAAAAATGAAGAACAGCCTCTGACAGCCATTTTAATGGCTTAGATATTTCATTTGGTGCACGATATAAGCATATTTGTTGTTGGATCTTGTAGTTTTACAGTTTCTCTACATGATCTGACCAAAACCAAGTCCAGAAACACATCACACATGAAATTACACTCGGTCAAACCACCCCCCTAGCACACTGTCAAGATTTTCTGGAAATCGTCATGAACACCTATAGCGACAGAAAGTGTGGCTATAGCCCTTTAGCGACGGTTTTAATTATAATTTCTGGAAATTAATAAAAAAAATTGATAAAAATGGTTTTTAATTATTAAAAATACATAATAAATTATGAAAAATTATTTTAAAGTCTGAAAATAGTTTTTAACTATTTTGGGTATATTTCAAAAATATTTAATATTTTTGGAATATAAATGGTATTTATTTATTTAATTACAATATTAGATAAATTATTTAAAAAAGGTTTTAATTCATGAAAAATCATGAAAAATTATATTATTGTGTTAGAAAATAATTTTGAGTTATTTTTGATAACTTTTAATATTTTGTGATAATTTTCATTAATAAATTAATATTAATAAATTATCACATAATATTAAAAGTTATCAAAAATAACTTTTAATATTAAAACGACCGTTTTAATATTAAATTTTATGTATGTTATAAAATTATTATAATTATGAATTATATATAAAATTATAATCTTAGAATCCGTCCCTGATCAGTTCCATTACATTAAGCTCTACAATTAATTTTTTTGCAATTTGGACTATATAGATATACAATTGTGAGTATATACTACTTACTACCTTCAGTCTGACTCTCGAAAAATTCTTGAAAATTGCCACCATCATTCCCATCACTTTCACTTTCGGACGATGCAAACCGTAACGTAGCTCTCTCCTAAGTTGCAGTACACAAGCACACAAAAAATGTATCAATAATTACACCTTTTAAGACAATATGTCCAAAATATATACTTCCTCCATCTCACGAAATATAAAAACTGTCTTAAAAAATATACAATTTAAAAGGCAAAATATATATGATAAAGCGGGAGGAGAAAATTATGGTTTTTTCAGTCTAGTATTATGATCAGTGCGTAGGGTAAAAATAAAAAAAAATCTTCTTAACTTCTCTTTTTTTTACGTTTTATTATCCCTTAATTTCTCTCCTATATTTTCTACCCATTTTCCTCACCAAGTACAACTTTTAAATACTTTTGAACTTAAAGTACTTAGGTCCACTGGTAATATAAAGTCGATTTTTAGCTCAAAAGGACTTAGGTCCACTAGCTATTTTTAGAAAAATTAGAGAATTATTAGTGTATTTATATGGGTTCATTACGGGAAAAATAGGAACTTATTTACACTTTTTCTTCTATTTTTATTTTTTTAATTTATGTGAAAAGTGTATTTAAGATGTCCGATTTGAGACCGCGAGAATATATACCCCCATATACTACATCTGTCGAAACTAAAGTAAGGGGAGTTTTTTTTCGGGGCTCCGAGATATAACACGTAACGTCATGGATAATTTAGTGAGGTTTGATGGGGGCATCATGCTCGGTCCAAATTTTGTGGACAGTTTTATATATACTCCCTCCGTTCTTAATTATTTGACGTTTTAGATATGTACACAAAAATTAAGATAATAATTAAAAAATATTAAATATAGTATTCAATATGATTTCTAAAATGTCAAATAATTAGGAACAAATAGAAAATTCTAAAACGTCAAATAATTAGGGACAGAGAGAGTATATTTTTAGTTGAAATAATATGATTTCTCTGTATATATATGATACACAACACTTATTGATATTTTCACATCAAAATTGTCGGTATATAGGTGTATAGCGACGGTGAAAACGGTCGCTATATATAGGATCTATAGCGACGGATCTCATGTAGAAATATCATTTTATGTTATGGATTTATCAGTTTCCTAAATTATAATATTTGCATAATAATAACAAAAAAAATAAAAATTAGTGATATTTATGAATTTCCCCTCGAGCTTGAATACTTTCAAAAAAATAATGAAATATTAAGAAGACGAGAAAGAAATTACGGAAAAAATATTCATTAAATTTACAGGAACCTGTTCTTGCAACGCCAGCGCAAGAGCAAAATCTGAATCAACCTGGTCGAGCTGAGTGAAAGGATCAGGTGATCCTCTGGAAATCCTTTTGCTGTGTTCGTTGTCCATTTGTTCTTCAATATTTAATGGTCTCTTTGAACAACAATGGTGTACTGAGATGTAATTAAGGATGGATTGGATTGGGATTAAGGAGAGAGAATAATGAAGAGACGTGAAGTTGGACGCAGCTTTGCTTCAGATGTAAGTCAACCTCCATGCAAAGCAATGCAGAGTACCAATTCTCATTAATTCTTGGAATATTATTACAATATTCTTTTTCAACTTATTACGTTGACTCAGTTTTAGGTTATTCCTAGGCTACGTTTGAATAGGTTATTCCTAAGCTACATTTGAATTGAAAGACTGTAATATATTTTAATTAGAATGAGTTATTATTACATACTCTCCTCCCCCAAAAAATAAAATTTAAAATAAAAAGTGTTCAATACATTCTAATCGCAACCAAATACAATTTTTTTTTATAATTCTGTTGAATTACGGGGCATCTATGGAGGGGCCGACCCAATTAGTTTATTAGTCAGCTTATGTGATTGACTAAATCCTTTTATGTAACTGAGAGTTGGAGAGTTAGAGATTGTAGGGAAGTGGTTTACCTCTTGTGCCTATAAGACTCACGTCTCCTCTCCCTCAGTACATACTGATTAATCAGTTGGCCCAAAAACTCTAATATCAGTAGCATCTCCCAATATAGAGAAAAATCTAACTATTACGAATCGTAGATTTGAGCTCCATTCTCTTATAGTAGTTTGGAGACGCTGTTGTGTTGTAGATTTAGGACAATACATTCTAGGAAGTTTCTTTCGCATCGAAAGGTTATATCACGCTTTAGAGGTATGCATTTAATTTACAATTTTTGTGTAAATATGTCTCTACATGGATCATGTTATTCCTTCATTGGTGTCAGAGCATGTTTTATTATCGATCCTATATATGTCATGCAAGGGCGGATCCAGACCGATAAATCAGTGGGGTCAAACTCGGAAAAAAATTTCTTACGAATAAAAATTTCATAAAACAACATACAAAACTAAACAATCCTCAAATATTGTTTATAATAACATTTAGGTACAATTACATATTCTATTACATTTTTAAAAATAATTAATTACAACAATAGTTCACTCATAAAATATTTACACAATTAATACACTTTTATATTTATTTATAATATTAGTGCAATTAGGATTCCTTAATTTAGGGAATTATAATTCAATTAGAATTTCTTAATTTAAGGATTAGTTATACCCATGACTTCTTTTCTCTCTCCTCAAGTTATTTAATAAATTCAGTGACTCATCACCGATCCCAATATCTGGCGACTCATCCCCAAACTCCTTCAAGATCGCCGTCTTCTTCAATTTGTCCACCAAAACCCCCGGCCTCTTCTCAAACCCCGTCGCCTTCTTCGTCTTAGGATTCATCCAAATCTCCGTGCCAATCACCTTCTCCCCGCCTAAATACTCCCTCACAAACGTCTCCACCATAATCCTCGGATTCGCCGTCACCACCACTCTCTCCTCTCACACTTCTCAAACACCTCGTAGCTCTCCCGCCGCACGTCCACCATTAACGCCATTCCCCACCATTAACCTAGACAGTCCCAACTTGTTAACGCCATCCTACACCTGCGATTTTTTAATAGTACAGTTGCTGCGATTTTTTTATAGTACAGTTGGTAGCCAAACATTCATACCAAGGTAACCAATTCAGTGTTATTAGGTTTCTAATTTATTTTTAAAAAATCTTTTATAGTTTTTTTAATAGTGCAGTTGTTAGCTAACACTTTATACAAATTTAACCAATTCAATTTTATTGGGTTACCAATTAATTAAAAAAAATCTATTGTATATTTTTTTTATATATAATGCAGTTGGTAGCCAAACCTTAATACAAAGGTAACCAATTCAGTTTTATTGGGTTACCAATTAATTATAAAAAATATATTATAGATTTTTTTAATAGTGCAGTTGGTAGCCAAACCTTAATACAAATGTAACCAACAAAAACTAAAATTGTTACCTTTGAAAGTTTTGGTTACCAACTGCACTGAAATTTCTCTTGGTTACCCACAAAAACTAAAATGGTTACATTTGTATAAATATTTGGATACCAACTGCACTAAAATTTATCTTTTTCTCCTTTTAATTTTTGGACTAAATTAACCTTCGTCATAATGGCAACTGTGGCCGTAATGGATGAGGAGATCGGCGTCCATGGTGTTAAAGCGTCGGCGAAGGGGAGAAGGAAGATAACCGACGAAGGGGAGGAGGAAGATGACGATGCCAAACTTTGAATATTTGAATTTTAATTATTATTTTTGACTTTGAATTTATTTTTGTTGTTAGATCCAAGATATTTGAATTTGAATTATTAAATATGGTAGTTATTTATCCTTGATTTTAGGTTTCCTAATTATTATGAATTGAATCCTATACTAATTCCCTAAATTAAGGAATTCTAATTGTACTAATATTATAAATAAATATAGAAAGTATATTAATTGTGTAAATATTTATGAGTGCACTAATAATGTAATTACTTTCTAAATGTTGTATACTTATGTAAAGGACCCTAACATTTATTGAGGTTTCATTGCTTGAAATTGTTGCATGATATTCTCATTTTTAATAGTAACAAGTAACATTACAAAATAAATTATAAAATTTAAAGAATGAAGAAAATAGATTAGAAACACATACTTGAAGAACTTTTATTTGATGGAGTTCTCTCCATTGCTGTAGTGTTGCTTTAAGAAGTAAAAAGCCCTAATTTTATAAAAGTACAAACAAGAAAAAGTCATAAACAATTACAAAAATTCCTAAAACAATTATTAAATTTGTGAAATTAAAAAACTAAAATTAAAATATACTTTGAAATTTTCAGATTCGGTGCGCCGACATTGTTGCCTTGTTGGTGTCTTGATGAGTGATCACTTTTTGCTTTGTTACAGCTCTACTATGGTTTCTGGTCTCTAAGTCTCACATTCACTCTCTGACTCTCTGTTGTCACTTGCAGTTGCAGAAAAAGAGAAAAGTCGGATAGAAGAATACAAAAGTTGGGTTAATGACTTAGTGGGATTTGAGAATTAGGGATTGTTGTCTAGTGTCTGCTACTCTATTGCATTGCATTAGTGAAAGTACTTAAATAAATTCTTTTGTTGGTTTATAATTTAGTGGGGGAGTGGGCCATGGACAGAAAACCTGATCAATGCTGTTGTTTTCTTCCGCTTCTAGAAACTCCACTTCAGCTGCAAACAAACGACCGTTTTAATATTAAAGTTTATGTATGTTATAAAATTATTATGAATTATATATAAAATTATAATCTTAGAATCCGTCCCTGATCAGTTCCATTACATTAAGCTCTACAATTAATTTTTTTGCAATTTGGACTATATAGATATACAATTGTGAGTATATACTACTTACTACCTTCAGTCTGACTCTCGAAAAATTCTTGAAAATTGCCACCATCATTCCCATCACTTTCACTTTCGGACGATGCAAACCGTAACGTAGCTCTCTCCTAAGTTGCAGTACACAAGCACACAAATAATGTATCAATAATTACACCTTTTAAGACAATATGTCCAAAATATATACTTCCTCCATCTCACGAAATATAAAAACTGTCTTAAAAAATATACAATTTAAAAGGCAAAATATATATGATAAAGCGGGAGGAGAAAATTATGGTTTTTTCAGTCTAGTATTATGATCAGTGCGTAGGGTAAAAATAAAAAAAAACTTCTTAACTTCTCTTTTTTTACGTTTTATTATCCCTTAATTTCTCTCCTATATTTTCTACCCATTTTCCTCACCAAGTACAACTTTTAAATACTTTTGAACTTAAAGTACTTAGGTCCACTGGTAATATAAAGTCGATTTTTAGCTCAAAAGGACTTGGGTCCACTAGCTATTTTTAGAAAAATTAGAGAATTATTAGTGTATTTATATGGGTTCATTATGGGAAAAATAGGAACTTATTTACACTTTTTCTTCTATTTTTATTTTTTTAATTTATGTGAAAACTGTATTTAAGATGTCCGATTTGAGACCGTGAGAATATATACCCCCATAGACTCCATCTGTCGAAACTAAAGTAAGGGGAGTTTTTTTTCGGGGGTCCGAGATATAACACGTAACGTCAGGAATAATTTAGTGAGGTTTGATGGGAGCATCATGCTCGGTCCAAAATTTGTGGACAGTTTTATATATACTCAATCGGTTATTAATTATTTGACGTTTTAGATATGGACACAAAAATTAAAATAATAATTAGAAAATATTAAATATAGTATTCAATTGTCTATAATACTTTTAAATCTTTTGTTGGGATAAGGAGAGTTTTATTGGGATAAAGAGAGAGAAAGAGTTTAAAGTATTAAAAAAACAGGCAGAGTAATGAGGGGTAATTTTGGAAAATTTGATATTAATTCTCCTAGATTTGAAAAAATGTCAAATAATTAGGGACAAATAAAAAATTTGATATTATTAGTAAGTTGGGTTAATGACTTAGTGGGATTTGAGAATTAGGGATTGTTGTCTAGTGTCTGCTACTCTACTGACTTAGTATATATATAACATATAACAGTGGGGTCATGTTTATTAATATACATATTCACTTTAGACCCTCTTAATTTTTTTTTCCTAATATGACCCTCTTAATTTTTTTTCTTCCTAATATGACCCCCTGAAAATTCAGTGGGATCAGGTGCCCCCTTCCCTACTGCAGTTCTGCCCCTGATGTCATGTATGAAGTTTTACACAAAACTCCATTAAGTTTGATCATACTATTCTAAGTCCTTGTACATAGATTTCAGTTAAAGACCGTACAAATACTTATTCATACAAATATACTTTATAAGCTTTATCAGTAAGTCATATATATGTTTCATCATCAAATCACACATTTGGAATCTAATCAAACTCCCCCTTAATTAAACACTTTTCTAATCTATTATTAAATTCCTAACCGTCTTTTCTTGGAATAATTTTATTTTCTTAAACACCATTCACTCATATAACACATATCGAGGTCATAATACGACCTTAACCCACATTAAATATAATATTATCCATAAGATCTCATTTTATTAAATAATATTCGTAAAACCTTATTTAAAAGGTGATTCGATATTCTCGATCGTCACAGTGGGGGGATGCTTCACCCCTATGGAGTGATATATCCCCATGGGATAACTTTTAGAGGTCTCCCTCATCCTTCTTTACTTGCTTTGATCCTTAGAGAGTGCTAGCTTGGAATTAAACTTCTCACATCTTGCCTTTTTGTTAGATGGTGAGGTGCGGGAGGAAGAAGTTACCCAATGGGGATTTGCTCCCTACAGGCTGACTTTGGGGAGTGAATCCTTGTTCTTTCTCCTTTTCCTTTATCTTCATGAAGAGCATTACCTTGTCCTTTTCTTAAAACCTTCTTAGTTTGAACACTTTAGTATTTTGGCTAGGTGTTGAGGCTTTTGGTGAGGTGAATGGGGAAGCTCCCTATGAGTGTGGATCTCACGGGCCTACTTGCTCCCTACGGGCTGACCTTAGGGACCTTCTTACCTCAAGGTGGCTTATTCTCTTGCTTACTCATGTTTTGGTCCTTTTTTGCATAGCTTACTTGAATTTTACTAAGTATTGGAAGTGAAACATGATGAGGATACATTTATGGCAACTCCTTCATGAGGTATGGTACCTACCGGCTGACCCTAGGGTACTTCCCTATCTTATGGTAGATTCTTCCTTAGCTTCTTCTCACTTTGATTCCTACTAGTGTAACTTGCTCGGATTTGACAAAGTGTTGAGAGTTAAGCATGGTGGGATAAACTTTGGGGCAACCTTTCCATGGGGTGAGGTCCCTACGAACCGACCTAATGCCTAGGGGCCATTTGCCTTACATAGTTCCTTGATTGGTTAGTTGCATTCCTTCATGTCTTGCATGCTAGTTTAACTTATCTTTCTTCCATTCCTTCTTGGTTTCTTGTTGGAGTGTGAGATGCATTATGTGACAACCCAATATTTTCTATATAAATAAAACTGAAATTTTGCGTATAATTTTTTTTTATTATTATTATAGGGATGAGGATTTGTACAAGATAATATGTATATGTATTTATGTGGTAAATAAAAATATATTTATTACATGAATGTTTACAAATAATTTTATTTTAGAATTATTGATTATTATAAAGTATATTCTTATAATAATTAATTTTAAGATAGAAATATTTTTATTAATTATTTTCCATGAAATTATATGTTTATATTATTTAAATAATATAAGAAATGATTTTGGAATAAATATAATAATTATTTTATTATATGAATTTTAGTACAGATTATTAAGTTAATTATTTTAACTTAATAAGGTTATTTATGTAAGATAAATCAGATATGGAATCCAAACCCTAATTTCGGGTTTTGATTAAGGAATGAGAATAATAATATTATATTGTTATTTTTCAGTGTTATAGATATGTATGGTTATGTGTGTAATGTTAATGTGTGGAACAGTTTTATTATATTACGACTAAACCCTAATAATATTTTATAAACCCTATTTCTGGTTATGGAATGAGGAATGGTGATAATAATATAATATTAATAATATTTTGATTTTTCAGTGCTATAAATATGTGCCGTATGTACGTGTTGATGATGATTGGTCAATTATGGAGTTTAATTTTAAAAAACCCTAATGTTAATTGGTTAAACCCTAATTTTCGGTGGAAAAACCCTAATTTGAAAATAAATTGTGAGTTTAAGACTGTTATATGACGATGTTATATGATATATGTTATGTGTTATTAAATATTTTGCTAATTATAGAAAACCCTAACTTTAAATATAAACCCTAATTATATTTGATTTTCTAATAATTAGAAACCCTAATCCGGAAACCTAAACCGGAGGTTTGATCAGTCAGAAATAGTGTTATTATGATTAATATCAAGTATGATAGACTTTAATTACAAATTAAGATGAATCTAATTAGTAAATTAAAATCCTAAAATCTAGAACCCTAAATTAATTTCTTGAAATCCTAATTGATTTGAAACTCAAATGTGAAAGTCATTCATGACTTTGAGAATTTGTTAAGTCGTTATGTAATCACGATAATGTGATTAACGACTGGTGAAATAGAAATTAAAACCCTAATACATAGAATTCTAGTTTGATAATTAGAAAACCTAATTATAAATCGGTAACCCTAATTATCAAAATTTTAAACCCTAATTGCTAAATTAGCAAAGTCAATGATAATTATATGATCTAGAAACCCTAATTAATTTATTTTTTTGAAAACCCTAAGATATTTTAAAAACCCTAATTTTATATTAAAACCTTAAATTTTAATTAGTAAGTTATAATTAAAATTTTATTGAGCTTTAGTCTTAATTGTTCAAGCCCTAGAAATTATTTGGGGAACCTTAAGGATTAAAATCTAGTGATTAAAACCTAGATTCAAGTACCATGGACAAGAATACCCTTAATTACTTTGTTAAATTACTAAAATAGCATTTTTGATTTATTTAATTGAGCTTTCTTGCAAATCTTTCCAAATCTTGAGTTGTTCACCAACCCTAGATAATCCCATGTGCCAAAAATCTTTTTATATCATCCATTTTCAGCAGCCATACATGCACCAACATTATATAAATAGATTGAAGAGAGAGAAATGAACATTAGTTGGCCAAATTTTTGTACAACACTCAACCTAGTCCCTTTTCTCTCAAACCCACGAATTTCCTAAAGCATTTCAGTTCTTTTATCAAGCCCCACGAAATCCCACAACAGATCAGCAGCCAAAATCAAGAAATTAAGCATAAAAGGTATAAACTACCTTGAATTTTTGTTCAAAAGTGGTTGTTAGATCTTGTGTTTTGTTGTTAAAATATGTTGTTTATGTTGTCTAATGATGATCTGGGTTGCTAGATGTTAGATCCATAACATCTAGAAGCTCGAATTTGAAGATTTCAAGAATCTGGAAAAATTTCATTTTATGGTCTGACAACAAATGTCAGACCGTGTAGATCTTAGTATGTTTTGTGTTTTTGTTGTTTAAGTGTTGTATTTTGTAGTCTTGTATGTGATCTTTTATCTAGTACAAGAATCAAAGTTGGATCAGTTATAGATTAGAAGTTATGATCGGTCAAAACCCGTTGACCGGGCATGACCGGTCGAAATATGGGTAAGCCCAGAACCTAAAAATCGTGTCTGACAGCTTTTTGAACAGCTCAGATCTGACTGATTTGATTTTGTTTATTGGTGTTTTTGTAATCAATGAATAGCTTGACATATGTACTTTAAGTGTATAGCTTTAGATCATGTTAATAATCAACAGGATGAGTGTGATTTTCGGTTAAAGTAGGCCGATCGGCCATGATTTCACTTTCTGGGAAAAACCCAGAAATTTTAGAAGCAAGCTTCTGACATGGTTTGACCGGCTATTAACTGTTGAATTTGTTGATGTTTTTTTGATGTTTTATATTAGATCTCTTTAGTTACATGTGATTTACAACCTAGAACCTTTAGATCACAAAAATGTTAAACGATTAGAATGTAGTGATGGTTCAAACTGAGCCCCATGATTTGTTCTTCATTTCTGGGTTTCCAAAAATGAAGAACAGCCTCTGACAGCCATTTTAATGGCTTAGATATTTCATTTGGTGCACGATATAAGCATATTTGTTGTTGGATCTTGTAGTTTTACAGTTTCTCTACATGATCTGACCAAAACCAAGTCCAGAAACACATCACACATGAAATTACACTCGGTCAAACCACCCCCCTAGCACACTGTCAAGATTTTCTGGAAATCGTCATGAACACCTATAGCGACAGAAAGTGTCGCTATAGCCCTTTAGCGACGGTTTTAATTATAATTTCTGGAAATTAATAAAAAAATTGATAAAAATGGTTTTTAATTATTAAAAATACATAATAATTATGAAAAATTATTTTAAAGTCTGAAATAGTTTTTAACTATTTTGGGTATATTTCAAAAATATTTAATATTTTTGGAATATAAATGGTATTTATTTATTTAATTACAATATTAGATAAATTATTTAAAAAAGGTTTTAATTCATGAAAAATCATGAAAAATTATATTATTGTGTTAGAAAATAATTTTGAGTTATTTTTGATAACTTTTAATATTTTGTGATAATTTTCATTAATAAATTAATATTAATAAATTATCACATAATATTAAAAGTTATCAAAAATAACTTTTAATATTAAAACGACCGTTTTAATATTAAATTTTATGTATGTTATAAAATTATTATAATTATGAATTATATATAAAATTATAATCTTAGAATCCGTCCCTGATCAGTTCCATTACATTAAGCTCTACAATTAATTTTTTTGCAATTTGGACTATATAGATATACAATTGTGAGTATATACTACTTACTACCTTCAGTCTGACTCTCGAAAAATTCTTGAAAATTGCCACCATCATTCCCATCACTTTCACTTTCGGACGATGCAAACCGTAACGTAGCTCTCTCCTAAGTTGCAGTACACAAGCACACAAATAATGTATCAATAATTACACCTTTTAAGACAATATGTCCAAAATATATACTTCCTCCATCTCACGAAATATAAAAACTGTCTTAAAAAATATACAATTTAAAAGGCAAAATATATATGATAAAGCGGGAGGAGAAAATTATGGTTTTTTCAGTCTAGTATTATGATCAGTGCGTAGGGTAAAAATAAAAAAAAACTTCTTAACTTCTCTTTTTTTTACGTTTTATTATCCCTTAATTTCTCTCCTATATTTTCTACCCATTTTCCTCACCAAGTACAACTTTTAAATACTTTTGAACTTAAAGTACTTAGGTCCACTGGTAATATAAAGTCGATTTTTAGCTCAAAAGGACTTAGGTCCACTAGCTATTTTTAGAAAAATTAGAGAATTATTAGTGTATTTATATGGGTTCATTACGGGAAAAATAGGAACTTATTTACACTTTTTCTTCTATTTTTATTTTTTTAATTTATGTGAAAAGTGTATTTAAGATGTCCGATTTGAGACCGCGAGAATATACCCCCATATACTACATCTGTCGAAACTAAAGTAAGGGGAGTTTTTTTTTCGGGGCTCCGAGATATAACACGTAACGTCATGGATAATTTAGTGAGGTTTGATGGGGGCATCATGCTCGGTCCAAATTTTGTGGACAGTTTTATATATACTCCCTCCGTTCTTAATTATTTGACGTTTTAGATATGTACACAAAAATTAAGATAATAATTAAAAAATATTAAATATAGTATTCAATATGATTTCTAAAATGTCAAATAATTAGGAACAAATAGAAAATTCTAAAACGTCAATAATTAGGGACAGAGAGAGTATATTTTTAGTTGAAATAATATGATTTCTCTGTATATATATGATACACAACACTTATTGATATTTTCACATCAAAATTGTCGGTATATAGGTGTATAGCGACGGTGAAAACGGTCGCTATATATAGGATCTATAGCGACGGATCTCATGTAGAAATATCATTTTATGTTATGGATTTATCAGTTTCCTAAATTATAATATTTGCATAATAATAACAAAAAAAATAAAAATTAGTGATATTTATGAATTTCCCCTCGAGCTTGAATACTTTCAAAAAAATAATGAAATATTAAGAAGACGAGAAAGAAATTACGGAAAAAATATTCATTAAATTTACAGGAACCTGTTCTTGCAACGCCAGCGCAAGAGCAAAATCTGAATCAACCTGGTCGAGCTGAGTGAAAGGATCAGGTGATCCTCTGGAAATCCTTTTGCTGTGTTCGTTGTCCATTTGTTCTTCAATATTTAATGGTCTCTTTGAACAACAATGGTGTACTGAGATGTAATTAAGGATGGATTGGATTGGGATTAAGGAGAGAGAATAATGAAGAGACGTGAAGTTGGACGCAGCTTTGCTTCAGATGTAAGTCAACCTCCATGCAAAGCAATGCAGAGTACCAATTCTCATTAATTCTTGGAATATTATTACAATATTCTTTTTCAACTTATTACGTTGACTCAGTTTTAGGTTATTCCTAGGCTACGTTTGAATAGGTTATTCCTAAGCTACATTTGAATTGAAAGACTGTAATATATTTTAATTAGAATGAGTTATTATTACATACTCTCCTCCCCCAAAAAATAAAATTTAAAATAAAAAGTGTTCAATACATTCTAATCGCAACCAAATACAATTTTTTTTTATAATTCTGTTGAATTACGGGGCATCTATGGAGGGGCCGACCCAATTAGTTTATTAGTCAGCTTATGTGATTGACTAAATCCTTTTATGTAACTGAGAGTTGGAGAGTTAGAGATTGTAGGGAAGTGGTTTACCTCTTGTGCCTATAAGACTCACGTCTCCTCTCCCTCAGTACATACTGATTAATCAGTTGGCCCAAAAACTCTAATATCAGTAGCATCTCCCAATATAGAGAAAAATCTAACTATTACGAATCGTAGATTTGAGCTCCATTCTCTTATAGTAGTTTGGAGACGCTGTTGTGTTGTAGATTTAGGACAATACATTCTAGGAAGTTTCTTTCGCATCGAAAGGTTATATCACGCTTTAGAGGTATGCATTTAATTTACAATTTTTGTGTAAATATGTCTCTACATGGATCATGTTATTCCTTCATTGGTGTCAGAGCATGTTTTATTATCGATCCTATATATGTCATGCAAGGGCGGATCCAGACCGATAAATCAGTGGGGTCAAACTCGGAAAAAAATTTCTTACGAATAAAAATTTCATAAAACAACATACAAAACTAAACAATCCTCAAATATTGTTTATAATAACATTTAGGTACAATTACATATTCTATTACATTTTTAAAAATAATTAATTACAACAATAGTTCACTCATAAAATATTTACACAATTAATACACTTTTATATTTATTTATAATATTAGTGCAATTAGGATTCCTTAATTTAGGGAATTATAATTCAATTAGAATTTCTTAATTTAAGGATTAGTTATACCCATGACTTCTTTTCTCTCTCCTCAAGTTATTTAATAAATTCAGTGACTCATCACCGATCCCAATATCTGGCGACTCATCCCCAAACTCCTTCAAGATCGCCGTCTTCTTCAATTTGTCCACCAAAACCCCCGGCCTCTTCTCAAACCCCGTCGCCTTCTTCGTCTTAGGATTCATCCAAATCTCCGTGCCAATCACCTTCTCCCCGCCTAAATACTCCCTCACAAACGTCTCCACCATAATCCTCGGATTCGCCGTCACCACCACTCTCTCCTCTCACACTTCTCAAACACCTCGTAGCTCTCCCGCCGCACGTCCACCATTAACGCCATTCCCCACCATTAACCTAGACAGTCCCAACTTGTTAACGCCATCCTACACCTGCGATTTTTTAATAGTACAGTTGCTGCGATTTTTTTATAGTACAGTTGGTAGCCAAACATTCATACCAAGGTAACCAATTCAGTGTTATTAGGTTTCTAATTTATTTTTAAAAAATCTTTTATAGTTTTTTTAATAGTGCAGTTGTTAGCTAACACTTTATACAAATTTAACCAATTCAATTTTATTGGGTTACCAATTAATTAAAAAAAAATCTATTGTATATTTTTTTTATATATAATGCAGTTGGTAGCCAAACCTTAATACAAAGGTAACCAATTCAGTTTTATTGGGTTACCAATTAATTATAAAAAATATATTATAGATTTTTTTAATAGTGCAGTTGGTAGCCAAACCTTAATACAAATGTAACCAACAAAAACTAAAATTGTTACCTTTGAAAGTTTTGGTTACCAACTGCACTGAAATTTCTCTTGGTTACCCACAAAAACTAAAATGGTTACATTTGTATAAATATTTGGATACCAACTGCACTAAAATTTATCTTTTTCTCCTTTTAATTTTTGGACTAAATTAACCTTCGTCATAATGGCAACTGTGGCCGTAATGGATGAGGAGATCGGCGTCCATGGTGTTAAAGCGTCGGCGAAGGGGAGAAGGAAGATAACCGACGAAGGGGAGGAGGAAGATGACGATGCCAAACTTTGAATATTTGAATTTTAATTATTATTTTTGACTTTGAATTTATTTTTGTTGTTAGATCCAAGATATTTGAATTTGAATTATTAAATATGGTAGTTATTTATCCTTGATTTTAGGTTTCCTAATTATTATGAATTGAATCCTATACTAATTCCCTAAATTAAGGAATTCTAATTGTACTAATATTATAAATAAATATAGAAAGTATATTAATTGTGTAAATATTTATGAGTGCACTAATAATGTAATTACTTTCTAAATGTTGTATACTTATGTAAAGGACCCTAACATTTATTGAGGTTTCATTGCTTGAAATTGTTGCATGATATTCTCATTTTTAATAGTAACAAGTAACATTACAAAATAAATTATAAAATTTAAAGAATGAAGAAAATAGATTAGAAACACATACTTGAAGAACTTTTATTTGATGGAGTTCTCTCCATTGCTGTAGTGTTGCTTTAAGAAGTAAAAAGCCCTAATTTTATAAAAGTACAAACAAGAAAAAGTCATAAACAATTACAAAAATTCCTAAAACAATTATTAAATTTGTGAAATTAAAAAACTAAAATTAAAATATACTTTGAAATTTTCAGATTCGGTGCGCCGACATTGTTGCCTTGTTGGTGTCTTGATGAGTGATCACTTTTTGCTTTGTTACAGCTCTACTATGGTTTCTGGTCTCTAAGTCTCACATTCACTCTCTGACTCTCTGTTGTCACTTGCAGTTGCAGAAAAAGAGAAAAGTCGGATAGAAGAATACAAAAGTTGGGTTAATGACTTAGTGGGATTTGAGAATTAGGGATTGTTGTCTAGTGTCTGCTACTCTACTGACTTAGTATATATATAACATATAACAGTGGGGTCATGTTTATTAATATACATATTCACTTTAGACCCTCTTAATTTTTTTTTCCTAATATGACCCTCTTAATTTTTTTTCTTCCTAATATGACCCCCTGAAAATTCAGTGGGATCAGGTGCCCCCTTCCCTACTGCAGTTCTGCCCCTGATGTCATGTATGAAGTTTTACACAAAACTCCATTAAGTTTGATCATACTATTCTAAGTCCTTGTACATAGATTTCAGTTAAAGACCGTACAAATACTTATTCATACAAATATACTTTATAAGCTTTATCAGTAAGTCATATATATGTTTCATCATCAAATCACACATTTGGAATCTAATCAAACTCCCCCTTAATTAAACACTTTTCTAATCTATTATTAAATTCCTAACCGTCTTTTCTTGGAATAATTTTATTTTCTTAAACACCATTCACTCATATAACACATATCGAGGTCATAATACGACCTTAACCCACATTAAATATAATATTATCCATAAGATCTCATTTTATTAAATAATATTCGTAAAACCTTATTTAAAAGGTGATTCGATATTCTCGATCGTCACAGTGGGGGGATGCTTCACCCCTATGGAGTGATATATCCCCATGGGATAACTTTTAGAGGTCTCCCTCATCCTTCTTTACTTGCTTTTGATCCTTAGAGAGTGCTAGCTTGGAATTAAACTTCTCACATCTTGCCTTTTTGTTAGATGGTGAGGTGCGGGAGGAAGAAGTTACCCAATGGGGATTTGCTCCCTACAGGCTGACTTTGGGGAGTGAATCCTTGTTCTTTCTCCTTTTCCTTTATCTTCATGAAGAGCATTACCTTGTCCTTTTCTTAAAACCTTCTTAGTTTGAACACTTTAGTATTTTGGCTAGGTGTTGAGGCTTTTGGTGAGGTGAATGGGGAAGCTCCCTATGAGTGTGGATCTCACGGGCCTACTTGCTCCCTACGGGCTGACCTTAGGGACCTTCTTACCTCAAGGTGGCTTATTCTCTTGCTTACTCATGTTTTGGTCCTTTTTTGCATAGCTTACTTGAATTTTACTAAGTGTTGGAAGTGAAACATGATGAGGATACATTTATGGCAACTCCTTCATGAGGTATGGTACCTACCGGCTGACCCTAGGGTACTTCCCTATCTTATGGTAGATTCTTCCTTAGCTTCTTCTCACTTTGATTCCTACTAGTGTAACTTGCTCGGATTTGACAAAGTGTTGAGAGTTAAGCATGGTGGGATAAACTTTGGGGCAACCTTTCCATGGGGTGAGGTCCCTACGAACCGACCTAATGCCTAGGGGCCATTTGCCTTACATAGTTCCTTGATTGGTTAGTTGCATTCCTTCATGTCTTGCATGCTAGTTTAACTTATCTTTCTTCCATTCCTTCTTGGTTTCTTGTTGGAGTGTGAGATGCATTATGTGACAACCCAATATTTTCTATATAAATAAAACTGAAATTTTGCGTATAATTTTTTTTTATTATTATTATAGGGATGAGGATTTGTACAAGATAATATGTATATGTATTTATGTGGTAAATAAAAATATATTTATTACATGAATGTTTACAAATAATTTTATTTTAGAATTATTGATTATTATAAAGTATATTCTTATAATAATTAATTTTAAGATAGAAATATTTTTATTAATTATTTTCCATGAAATTATATGTTTATATTATTTAAATAATATAAGAAATGATTTTGGAATAAATATAATAATTATTTCATTATATGAATTTTAGTACAGATTATTAAGTTAATTATTTAACTTAATAAGGTTATTTATGTAAGATAAATCAGATATGGAATCCAAACCCTAATTTCGGGTTTTGATTAAGGAATGAGAATAATAATATTATATTGTTATTTTTCAGTGTTATAGATATGTATGGTTATGTGTGTAATGTTAATGTGTGGAACAGTTTTATTATATTACGACTAAACCCTAATAATATTTTATAAACCCTATTTCTGGTTATGGAATGAGGAATGGTGATAATAATATAATATTAATAATATTTTGATTTTTCAGTGCTATAAATATGTGCCGTATGTACGTGTTGATGATGATTGGTCAATTATGGAGTTTAATTTTAAAAAAACCCTAATGTTAATTGGTTAAACCCTAATTTTCGGTGGAAAAACCCTAATTTGAAAATAAATTGTGAGTTTAAGACTGTTATATGACGATGTTATATGATATATGTTATGTGTTATTAAATATTTTGCTAATTATAGAAAACCCTAACTTTAAATATAAACCCTAATTATATTTGATTTTCTAATAATTAGAAACCCTAATCCGGAAACCTAAACCGGAGGTTTGATCAGTCAGAAATAGTGTTATTATGATTAATATCAAGTATGATAGACTTTAATTACAAATTAAGATGAATCTAATTAGTAAATTAAAATCCTAAAATCTAGAACCCTAAATTAATTTCTTGAAATCCTAATTGATTTGAAACTCAAATGTGAAAGTCATTCATGACTTTGAGAATTTGTTAAGTCGTTATGTAATCACGATAATGTGATTAACGACTGGTGAAATAGAAATTAAAACCCTAATACATAGAATTCTAGTTTGATAATTAGAAAACCTAATTATAAATCGGTAACCCTAATTATCAAAATTTTAAACCCTAATTGCTAAATTAGCAAAGTCAATGATAATTATATGATCTAGAAACCCTAATTAATTTATTTTTTTGAAAACCCTAAGATATTTTAAAAACCCTAATTTTATATTAAAACCTTAAATTTTAATTAGTAAGTTATAATTAAAATTTTATTGAGCTTTAGTCTTAATTGTTCAAGCCCTAGAAATTATTTGGGGAACCTTAAGGATTAAAATCTAGTGATTAAAACCTAGATTCAAGTACCATGGACAAGAATACCCTTAATTACTTTGTTAAATTACTAAAATAGCATTTTTGATTTATTTAATTGAGCTTTCTTGCAAATCTTTCCAAATCTTGAGTTGTTCACCAACCCTAGATAATCCCATGTGCCAAAAATCTTTTTATATCATCCATTTTCAGCAGCCATACATGCACCAACATTATATAAATAGATTGAAGAGAGAGAAATGAACATTAGTTGGCCAAATTTTTGTACAACACTCAACCTAGTCCCTTTTCTCTCAAACCCACGAATTTCCTAAAGCATTTCAGTTCTTTTATCAAGCCCCACGAAATCCCACAACAGATCAGCAGCCAAAATCAAGAAATTAAGCATAAAAGGTATAAACTACCTTGAATTTTTGTTCAAAAGTGGTTGTTAGATCTTGTGTTTTGTTGTTAAAATATGTTGTTTATGTTGTCTAATGATGATCTGGGTTGCTAGATGTTAGATCCATAACATCTAGAAGCTCGGATTTGAAGATTTCAAGAATCTGGAAAAATTTCATTTTATGGTCTGACAACAAATGTCAGACCGTGTAGATCTTAGTATGTTTTGTGTTTTTGTTGTTTAAGTGTTGTATTTTGTAGTCTTGTATGTGATCTTTTATCTAGTACAAGAATCAAAGTTGGATCAGTTATAGATTAGAAGTTATGATCGGTCAAAACCCGTTGACCGGGCATGACCGGTCGAAATATGGGTAAGCCCAGAACCTAAAAATCGTGTCTGACAGCTTTTTGAACAGCTCAGATCTGACTGATTTGATTTTGTTTATTGGTGTTTTTGTAATCAATGAATAGCTTGACATATGTACTTTAAGTGTATAGCTTTAGATCATGTTAATAATCAACAGGATGAGTGTGATTTTCGGTTAAAGTAGGCCGATCGGCCATGATTTCACTTTCTGGGAAAAACCCAGAAATTTTAGAAGCAAGCTTCTGACATGGTTTGACCGGCTATTAACTGTTGAATTTGTTGATGTTTTTTTGATGTTTTATATTAGATCTCTTTAGTTACATGTGATTTACAACCTAGAACCTTTAGATCACAAAAATGTTAAACGATTAGAATGTAGTGATGGTTCAAACTGAGCCCCATGATTTGTTCTTCATTTCTGGGTTTCCAAAAATGAAGAACAGCCTCTGACAGCCATTTTAATGGCTTAGATATTTCATTTGGTGCACGATATAAGCATATTTGTTGTTGGATCTTGTAGTTTTACAGTTTCTCTACATGATCTGACCAAAACCAAGTCCAGAAACACATCACACATGAAATTACACTCGGTCAAACCACCCCCCTAGCACACTGTCAAGATTTTCTGGAAATCGTCATGAACACCTATAGCGACAGAAAGTGTCGCTATAGCCCTTTAGCGACGGTTTTAATTATAATTTCTGGAAATTAATAAAAAAATTGATAAAAATGGTTTTTAATTATTAAAAATACATAATAAATTATGAAAAATTATTTTAAAGTCTGAAAATAGTTTTTAACTATTTTGGGTATATTTCAAAAATATTTAATATTTTTGGAATATAAATGGTATTTATTTATTTAATTACAATATTAGATAAATTATTTAAAAAAGGTTTTAATTCATGAAAAATCATGAAAAATTATATTATTGTGTTAGAAAATAATTTTGAGTTATTTTTGATAACTTTTAATATTTTGTGATAATTTTCATTAATAAATTAATATTAATAAATTATCACATAATATTAAAAGTTATCAAAAATAACTTTTAATATTAAAACGACCGTTTTAATATTAAATTTTATGTATGTTATAAAATTATTATAATTATGAATTATATATAAAATTATAATCTTAGAATCCGTCCCTGATCAGTTCCATTACATTAAGCTCTACAATTAATTTTTTTGCAATTTGGACTATATAGATATACAATTGTGAGTATATACTACTTACTACCTTCAGTCTGACTCTCGAAAAATTCTTGAAAATTGCCACCATCATTCCCATCACTTTCACTTTCGGACGATGCAAACCGTAACGTAGCTCTCTCCTAAGTTGCAGTACACAAGCACACAAATAATGTATCAATAATTACACCTTTTAAGACAATATGTCCAAAATATATACTTCCTCCATCTCACGAAATATAAAAACTGTCTTAAAAAATATACAATTTAAAAGGCAAAATATATATGATAAAGCGGGAGGAGAAAATTATGGTTTTTTCAGTCTAGTATTATGATCAGTGCGTAGGGTAAAAATAAAAAAAACTTCTTAACTTCTCTTTTTTTTACGTTTTATTATCCCTTAATTTCTCTCCTATATTTTCTACCCATTTTCCTCACCAAGTACAACTTTTAAATACTTTTGAACTTAAAGTACTTAGGTCCACTGGTAATATAAAGTCGATTTTTAGCTCAAAAGGACTTAGGTCCACTAGCTATTTTTAGAAAAATTAGAGAATTATTAGTGTATTTATATGGGTTCATTACGGGAAAAATAGGAACTTATTTACACTTTTTCTTCTATTTTTATTTTTTTAATTTATGTGAAAAGTGTATTTAAGATGTCCGATTTGAGACCGCGAGAATATATACCCCCATATACTACATCTGTCGAAACTAAAGTAAGGGGAGTTTTTTTTCGGGGCTCCGAGATATAACACGTAACGTCATGGATAATTTAGTGAGGTTTGATGGGGGCATCATGCTCGGTCCAAATTTTGTGGACAGTTTTATATATACTCCCTCCGTTCTTAATTATTTGACGTTTTAGATATGTACACAAAAATTAAGATAATAATTAAAAAATATTAAATATAGTATTCAATATGATTTCTAAAATGTCAAATAATTAGGAACAAATAGAAAATTCTAAAACGTCAAATAATTAGGGACAGAGAGAGTATATTTTTAGTTGAAATAATATGATTTCTCTGTATATATATGATACACAACACTTATTGATATTTTCACATCAAAATTGTCGGTATATAGGTGTATAGCGACGGTGAAAACGGTCGCTATATATAGGATCTATAGCGACGGATCTCATGTAGAAATATCATTTTATGTTATGGATTTATCAGTTTCCTAAATTATAATATTTGCATAATAATAACAAAAAAAATAAAAATTAGTGATATTTATGAATTTCCCCTCGAGCTTGAATACTTTCAAAAAAATAATGAAATATTAAGAAGACGAGAAAGAAATTACGGAAAAAATATTCATTAAATTTACAGGAACCTGTTCTTGCAACGCCAGCGCAAGAGCAAAATCTGAATCAACCTGGTCGAGCTGAGTGAAAGGATCAGGTGATCCTCTGGAAATCCTTTTGCTGTGTTCGTTGTCCATTTGTTCTTCAATATTTAATGGTCTCTTTGAACAACAATGGTGTACTGAGATGTAATTAAGGATGGATTGGATTGGGATTAAGGAGAGAGAATAATGAAGAGACGTGAAGTTGGACGCAGCTTTGCTTCAGATGTAAGTCAACCTCCATGCAAAGCAATGCAGAGTACCAATTCTCATTAATTCTTGGAATATTATTACAATATTCTTTTTCAACTTATTACGTTGACTCAGTTTTAGGTTATTCCTAGGCTACGTTTGAATAGGTTATTCCTAAGCTACATTTGAATTGAAAGACTGTAATATATTTTAATTAGAATGAGTTATTATTACATACTCTCCTCCCCCAAAAAATAAAATTTAAAATAAAAAGTGTTCAATACATTCTAATCGCAACCAAATACAATTTTTTTTTATAATTCTGTTGAATTACGGGGCATCTATGGAGGGGCCGACCCAATTAGTTTATTAGTCAGCTTATGTGATTGACTAAATCCTTTTATGTAACTGAGAGTTGGAGAGTTAGAGATTGTAGGGAAGTGGTTTACCTCTTGTGCCTATAAGACTCACGTCTCCTCTCCCTCAGTACATACTGATTAATCAGTTGGCCCAAAAACTCTAATATCAGTAGCATCTCCCAATATAGAGAAAAATCTAACTATTACGAATCGTAGATTTGAGCTCCATTCTCTTATAGTAGTTTGGAGACGCTGTTGTGTTGTAGATTTAGGACAATACATTCTAGGAAGTTTCTTTCGCATCGAAAGGTTATATCACGCTTTAGAGGTATGCATTTAATTTACAATTTTTGTGTAAATATGTCTCTACATGGATCATGTTATTCCTTCATTGGTGTCAGAGCATGTTTTATTATCGATCCTATATATGTCATGCAAGGGCGGATCCAGACCGATAAATCAGTGGGGTCAAACTCGGAAAAAAATTTCTTACGAATAAAAATTTCATAAAACAACATACAAAACTAAACAATCCTCAAATATTGTTTATAATAACATTTAGGTACAATTACATATTCTATTACATTTTTAAAAATAATTACAACAATAGTTCACTCATAAAATATTTACACAATTAATACACTTTTATATTTATTTATAATATTAGTGCAATTAGGATTCCTTAATTTAGGGAATTATAATTCAATTAGAATTTCTTAATTTAAGGATTAGTTATACCCATGACTTCTTTTCTCTCTCCTCAAGTTATTTAACAAATTCAGTGACTCATCACCGATCCCAATATCTGGCGACTCATCCCCAAACTCCTTCAAGATCGCCGTCTTCTTCAATTTGTCCACCAAAACCCCCGGCCTCTTCTCAAACCCCGTCGCCTTCTTCGTCTTAGGATTCATCCAAATCTCCGTGCCAATCACCTTCTCCCCGCCTAAATACTCCCTCACAAACGTCTCCACCATAATCCTCGGATTCGCCGTCACCACCACTCTCTCCTCTCACACTTCTCAAACACCTCGTAGCTCTCCCGCCGCACGTCCACCATTAACGCCATTCCCCACCATTAACCTAGACAGTCCCAACTTGTTAACGCCATCCTACACCTGCGATTTTTTAATAGTACAGTTGCTGCGATTTTTTTATAGTACAGTTGGTAGCCAAACATTCATACCAAGGTAACCAATTCAGTGTTATTAGGTTTCTAATTTATTTTTAAAAAATCTTTTATAGTTTTTTTAATAGTGCAGTTGTTAGCTAACACTTTATACAAATTTAACCAATTCAATTTTATTGGGTTACCAATTAATTAAAAAAAAATCTATTGTATATTTTTTTTATATATAATGCAGTTGGTAGCCAAACCTTAATACAAAGGTAACCAATTCAGTTTTATTGGGTTACCAATTAATTATAAAAAATATATTATAGATTTTTTTAATAGTGCAGTTGGTAGCCAAACCTTAATACAAATGTAACCAACAAAAACTAAAATTGTTACCTTTGAAAGTTTTGGTTACCAACTGCACTGAAATTTCTCTTGGTTACCCACAAAAACTAAAATGGTTACATTTGTATAAATATTTGGATACCAACTGCACTAAAATTTATCTTTTTCTCCTTTTAATTTTTGGACTAAATTAACCTTCGTCATAATGGCAACTGTGGCCGTAATGGATGAGGAGATCGGCGTCCATGGTGTTAAAGCGTCGGCGAAGGGGAGAAGGAAGATAACCGACGAAGGGGAGGAGGAAGATGACGATGCCAAACTTTGAATATTTGAATTTTAATTATTATTTTTGACTTTGAATTTATTTTTGTTGTTAGATCCAAGATATTTGAATTTGAATTATTAAATATGGTAGTTATTTATCCTTGATTTTAGGTTTCCTAATTATTATGAATTGAATCCTATACTAATTCCCTAAATTAAGGAATTCTAATTGTACTAATATTATAAATAAATATAGAAAGTATATTAATTGTGTAAATATTTATGAGTGCACTAATAATGTAATTACTTTCTAAATGTTGTATACTTATGTAAAGGACCCTAACATTTATTGAGGTTTCATTGCTTGAAATTGTTGCATGATATTCTCATTTTTAATAGTAACAAGTAACATTACAAAATAAATTATAAAATTTAAAGAATGAAGAAAATAGATTAGAAACACATACTTGAAGAACTTTTATTTGATGGAGTTCTCTCCATTGCTGTAGTGTTGCTTTAAGAAGTAAAAAGCCCTAATTTTATAAAAGTACAAACAAGAAAAAGTCATAAACAATTACAAAAATTCCTAAAACAATTATTAAATTTGTGAAATTAAAAAACTAAAATTAAAATATACTTTGAAATTTTCAGATTCGGTGCGCCGACATTGTTGCCTTGTTGGTGTCTTGATGAGTGATCACTTTTTGCTTTGTTACAGCTCTACTATGGTTTCTGGTCTCTAAGTCTCACATTCACTCTCTGACTCTCTGTTGTCACTTGCAGTTGCAGAAAAAGAGAAAAGTCGGATAGAAGAATACAAAAGTTGGGTTAATGACTTAGTGGGATTTGAGAATTAGGGATTGTTGTCTAGTGTCTGCTACTCTACTGACTTAGTATATATATAACATATAACAGTGGGGTCATGTTTATTAATATACATATTCACTTTAGACCCTCTTAATTTTTTTTTCCTAATATGACCCTCTTAATTTTTTTTCTTCCTAATATGACCCCCTGAAAATTCAGTGGGATCAGGTGCCCCCTTCCCTACTGCAGTTCTGCCCCTGATGTCATGTATGAAGTTTTACACAAAACTCCATTAAGTTTGATCATACTATTCTAAGTCCTTGTACATAGATTTCAGTTAAAGACCGTACAAATACTTATTCATACAAATATACTTTATAAGCTTTATCAGTAAGTCATATATATGTTTCATCATCAAATCACACATTTGGAATCTAATCAAACTCCCCCTTAATTAAACACTTTTCTAATCTATTATTAAATTCCTAACCGTCTTTTCTTGGAATAATTTTATTTTCTTAAACACCATTCACTCATATAACACATATCGAGGTCATAATACGACCTTAACCCACATTAAATATAATATTATCCATAAGATCTCATTTTATTAAATAATATTCGTAAAACCTTATTTAAAAGGTGATTCGATATTCTCGATCGTCACAGTGGGGGGATGCTTCACCCCTATGGAGTGATATATCCCCATGGGATAACTTTTAGAGGTCTCCCTCATCCTTCTTTACTTGCTTTTGATCCTTAGAGAGTGCTAGCTTGGAATTAAACTTCTCACATCTTGCCTTTTTGTTAGATGGTGAGGTGCGGGAGGAAGAAGTTACCCAATGGGGATTTGCTCCCTACAGGCTGACTTTGGGGAGTGAATCCTTGTTCTTTCTCCTTTTCCTTTATCTTCATGAAGAGCATTACCTTGTCCTTTTCTTAAAACCTTCTTAGTTTGAACACTTTAGTATTTTGGCTAGGTGTTGAGGCTTTTGGTGAGGTGAATGGGGAAGCTCCCTATGAGTGTGGATCTCACGGGCCTACTTGCTCCCTACGGGCAGACCTTAGGGACCTTCTTACCTCAAGGTGGCTTATTCTCTTGCTTACTCATGTTTTGGTCCTTTTTTGCATAGCTTACTTGAATTTTACTAAGTGTTGGAAGTGAAACATGATGAGGATACATTTATGGCAACTCCTTCATGAGGTATGGTACCTACCGGCTGACCCTAGGGTACTTCCCTATCTTATGGTAGATTCTTCCTTAGCTTCTTCTCACTTTGATTCCTACTAGTGTAACTTGCTCGGATTTGACAAAGTGTTGAGAGTTAAGCATGGTGGGATAAACTTTGGGGCAACCTTTCCATGGGGTGAGGTCCCTACGAACCGACCTAATGCCTAGGGGCCATTTGCCTTACATAGTTCCTTGATTGGTTAGTTGCATTCCTTCATGTCTTGCATGCTAGTTTAACTTATCTTTCTTCCATTCCTTCTTGGTTTCTTGTTGGAGTGTGAGATGCATTATGTGACAACCCAATATTTTCTATATAAATAAAACTGAAATTTTGCGTATAATTTTTTTTTATTATTATTATAGGGATGAGGATTTGTACAAGATAATATGTATATGTATTTATGTGGTAAATAAAAATATATTTATTACATGAATGTTTACAAATAATTTTATTTTAGAATTATTGATTATTATAAAGTATATTCTTATAATAATTAATTTTAAGATAGAAATATTTTTATTAATTATTTTCCATGAAATTATATGTTTATATTATTTAAATAATATAAGAAATGATTTTGGAATAAATATAATAATTATTTTATTATATGAATTTTAGTACAGATTATTAAGTTAATTATTTTAACTTAATAAGGTTATTTATGTAAGATAAATCAGATATGGAATCCAAACCCTAATTTCGGGTTTTGATTAAGGAATGAGAATAATAATATTATATTGTTATTTTTCAGTGTTATAGATATGTATGGTTATGTGTGTAATGTTAATGTGTGGAACAGTTTTATTATATTACGACTAAACCCTAATAATATTTTATAAACCCTATTTCTGGTTATGGAATGAGGAATGGTGATAATAATATAATATTAATAATATTTTGATTTTTCAGTGCTATAAATATGTGCCGTATGTACGTGTTGATGATGATTGGTCAATTATGGAGTTTAATTTTAAAAAACCCTAATGTTAATTGGTTAAACCCTAATTTTCGGTGGAAAAACCCTAATTTGAAAATAAATTGTGAGTTTAAGACTGTTATATGACGATGTTATATGATATATGTTATGTGTTATTAAATATTTTGCTAATTATAGAAAACCCTAACTTTAAATATAAACCCTAATTATATTTGATTTTCTAATAATTAGAAACCCTAATCCGGAAACCTAAACCGGAGGTTTGATCAGTCAGAAATAGTGTTATTATGATTAATATCAAGTATGATAGACTTTAATTACAAATTAAGATGAATCTAATTAGTAAATTAAAATCCTAAAATCTAGAACCCTAAATTAATTTCTTGAAATCCTAATTGATTTGAAACTCAAATGTGAAAGTCATTCATGACTTTGAGAATTTGTTAAGTCGTTATGTAATCACGATAATGTGATTAACGACTGGTGAAATAGAAATTAAAACCCTAATACATAGAATTCTAGTTTGATAATTAGAAAACCTAATTATAAATCGGTAACCCTAATTATCAAAATTTTAAACCCTAATTGCTAAATTAGCAAAGTCAATGATAATTATATGATCTAGAAACCCTAATTAATTTATTTTTTTGAAAACCCTAAGATATTTTAAAAACCCTAATTTTCTATTAAAACCTTAAATTTTAATTAGTAAGTTATAATTAAAATTTTATTGAGCTTTAGTCTTAATTGTTCAAGCCCTAGAAATTATTTGGGGAACCTTAAGGATTAAAATCTAGTGATTAAAACCTAGATTCAAGTACCATGGACAAGAATACCCTTAATTACTTTGTTAAATTACTAAAATAGCATTTTTGATTTATTTAATTGAGCTTTCTTGCAAATCTTTCCAAATCTTGAGTTGTTCACCAACCCTAGATAATCCCATGTGCCAAAAATCTTTTTATATCATCCATTTTCAGCAGCCATACATGCACCAACATTATATAAATAGATTGAAGAGAGAGAAATGAACATTAGTTGGCCAAATTTTTGTACAACACTCAACCTAGTCCCTTTTCTCTCAAACCCACGAATTTCCTAAAGCATTTCAGTTCTTTTATCAAGCCCCACGAAATCCCACAACAGATCAGCAGCCAAAATCAAGAAATTAAGCATAAAAGGTATAAACTACCTTGAATTTTTGTTCAAAAGTGGTTGTTAGATCTTGTGTTTTGTTGTTAAAATATGTTGTTTATGTTGTCTAATGATGATCTGGGTTGCTAGATGTTAGATCCATAACATCTAGAAGCTCGGATTTGAAGATTTCAAGAATCTGGAAAAATTTCATTTTATGGTCTGACAACAAATGTCAGACCGTGTAGATCTTAGTATGTTTTGTGTTTTTGTTGTTTAAGTGTTGTATTTTGTAGTCTTGTATGTGATCTTTTATCTAGTACAAGAATCAAAGTTGGATCAGTTATAGATTAGAAGTTATGATCGGTCAAAACCCGTTGACCGGGCATGACCGGTCGAAATATGGGTAAGCCCAGAACCTAAAAATCGTGTCTGACAGCTTTTTGAACAGCTCAGATCTGACTGATTTGATTTTGTTTATTGGTGTTTTTGTAATCAATGAATAGCTTGACATATGTACTTTAAGTGTATAGCTTTAGATCATGTTAATAATCAACAGGATGAGTGTGATTTTCGGTTAAAGTAGGCCGATCGGCCATGATTTCACTTTCTGGGAAAAACCCAGAAATTTTAGAAGCAAGCTTCTGACATGGTTTGACCGGCTATTAACTGTTGAATTTGTTGATGTTTTTTTGATGTTTTATATTAGATCTCTTTAGTTACATGTGATTTACAACCTAGAACCTTTAGATCACAAAAATGTTAAACGATTAGAATGTAGTGATGGTTCAAACTGAGCCCCATGATTTGTTCTTCATTTCTGGGTTTCCAAAAATGAAGAACAGCCTCTGACAGCCATTTTAATGGCTTAGATATTTCATTTGGTGCACGATATAAGCATATTTGTTGTTGGATCTTGTAGTTTTACAGTTTCTCTACATGATCTGACCAAAACCAAGTCCAGAAACACATCACACATGAAATTACACTCGGTCAAACCACCCCCCTAGCACACTGTCAAGATTTTCTGGAAATCGTCATGAACACCTATAGCGACAGAAAGTGTCGCTATAGCCCTTTAGCGACGGTTTTAATTATAATTTCTGGAAATTAATAAAAAAATTGATAAAAATGGTTTTTAATTATTAAAAATACATAATAAATTATGAAAAATTATTTTAAAGTCTGAAAATAGTTTTTAACTATTTTGGGTATATTTCAAAAATATTTAATATTTTTGGAATATAAATGGTATTTATTTATTTAATTACAATATTAGATAAATTATTTAAAAAAGGTTTTAATTCATGAAAAATCATGAAAAATTATATTATTGTGTTAGAAAATAATTTTGAGTTATTTTTGATAACTTTTAATATTTTGTGATAATTTTCATTAATAAATTAATATTAATAAATTATCACATAATATTAAAAGTTATCAAAAATAACTTTTAATATTAAAACGACCGTTTTAATATTAAATTTTATGTATGTTATAAAATTATTATAATTATGAATTATATATAAAATTATAATCTTAGAATCCGTCCCTGATCAGTTCCATTACATTAAGCTCTACAATTAATTTTTTTGCAATTTGGACTATATAGATATACAATTGTGAGTATATACTACTTACTACCTTCAGTCTGACTCTCGAAAAATTCTTGAAAATTGCCACCATCATTCCCATCACTTTCACTTTCGGACGATGCAAACCGTAACGTAGCTCTCTCCTAAGTTGCAGTACACAAGCACACAAATAATGTATCAATAATTACACCTTTTAAGACAATATGTCCAAAATATATACTTCCTCCATCTCACGAAATATAAAAACTGTCTTAAAAAATATGCAATTTAAAAGGCAAAATATATATGATAAAGCGGGAGGAGAAAATTATGGTTTTTTCAGTCTAGTATTATGATCAGTGCGTAGGGTAAAAATAAAATAAAAAAATCTTCTTAACTTCTCTTTTTTTACGTTTTATTATCCCTTAATTTCTCTCCTATATTTTCTACCCATTTTCCTCACCAAGTACAACTTTTAAATACTTTTGAACTTAAAGTACTTAGGTCCACTGATGATATAAAGTCGATTTTTAGCTCAAAAGGACTTAGGTCCACTAGCTATTTTTAGAAAAATTAGAGAATTATTAGTGTATTTATATGGGTTCATTATGGGAAAAATAGGAACTTATTTACACTTTTTCTTCTATTTTTATTTTTTTAATTTATGTGAAAAGTGTATTTAAGATGTCCGATTTGAGACCGTGAGAATATATACCCCCATAGACTCCATCTGTCGAAACTAAAGTAAGGGGAGTTTTTTTTCGGGGGTCCGAGATATAACACGTAACGTCAGGAATAATTTAGTGAGGTTTGATGGGAGCATCATGCTCGGTCCAAAATTTGTGGACAGTTTTATATATACTCAATCGGTTATTAATTATTTGACGTTTTAGATATGGACACAAAAATTAAAATAATAATTAGAAAATATTAAATATAGTATTCAATTGTCTATAATACTTTTAAATCTTTTGTTGGGATAAGGAGAGTTTTATTGGGATAAAGAGAGAGAAAGAGTTTAAAGTATTAAAAAAACAGGCAGAGTAATGAGGGGTAATTTTGGAAAATTTGATATTAATTCTCCTAGATTTGAAAAAATGTCAAATAATTAGGGACAAATAAAAAATTCTAAAACGTCAAATAATTAGAGATAGAGAGAGTATTTTTTTAGTTGAAATAATATGATTTCTCTGTATATATATGATACACAACACTTTTTGATATTTTCACATCAAAATTGTTGGTATATAGGTGTATAGCGACGGTGAAAACCGTCGCTATATATAGGATCTATAGCGACAGATCTCATGTAGAAATATCATTTTATGTTATGGATTTATCAGTTTCCTAAATTATAATATTTGCATAATAATAACAAAAAAAAATAAAAATTAGTGATATTATGAATTTCCCCTCGAGCTTGAATACTTTCAAAAAAATAATGAAATATTAAGAAGACGAGGAAGAAATTACGGAAAAAATATTCATTAAATTTACAGGAACCTGTTCTTGCATCGCCAGCGCAAGAGCAAAATCTGAATCAACCTGGTCGAGCTGAGTGAAAGGATCAGGTGATCCTCTGGAAATCCTTTTGCTGTGTTCGTTGTCCATTTGTTCTTCAATATTTAATGGTCTCTTTGAACAACAATGGTGTACTGAGATGTAATTAAGGATGGATTGGATTGGGATTTAAGAGAGAGAATAATGAAGAGACGTGAAGTTGGACGCAGCTTTGCTTCAGATGTAAGTCAACCTCCATGCAAAGCAATGCAGAGTACCAATTCTCATTAATTCTTGGAATATTATTACAATATTCTTTTTCAACTTATTACGTTGCCTCAGTTTTAGGTTATTCCTAAGCTACGTTTGAATAGGTTATTCCTAAGCTACATTTGAATTGAAAGAATGTAATATATTTTAATTAGAATGAGTTATTATTACATACTCTCCTCCTCCAAAAAATAAAATTTAAAATAAAAAGCGTTCAATACATTCTAATCGCAACCAAATACAATTTTTTTTTATAATTCTGTTGAATTACGGGGCATCTATGGAGCGGCCGACCCAGTTAGTTTATTAGTCAGCTTATGTGATTGACTAAATCCTCACCAGTACAAAGTACCTAATAGACAACGCTTAATAGACAACGTTTTTTTATAAAAACGTTGTGGTATTTATTTTTACAACGTTTTTAAAAAAACGTTGTAGATATATATGCAAAAACGTTATCTATTTAAAAAAGTATTTTTTTTGTTTTAATTAGATAACGTTTTTTTTATAAAACGTTGTGTATAAGAAAAAACACGGAGCAAAAAAAAGGCGATTAAATAAAAACTTATACTAGTGCTCGACTTCTTTTTTCCTGGAAGTTAATCTAGGGCTCGACCTCTCCCCTCCGGAGCGCAAGTAATTCGTCAAGAAAGTTATCGAATCCTACCTCGCAGACCTGTAATCCAAAGCCGAAGCAGCGCGTCAAGCGGAGGAAGAAGATCCTGAAGAAGAAGATGACGAAGAGGGGCAGAGAAAGGGAAAGAGAGGCGGCGCTAAAAAGTACGACAATGATGGAGGCAACACCATTTGTCGTTCATCATACGGAGATCAAATCCGACGATCTCTTCTTTCTGTTGATTGATAAATATTTCGTCTCTCAGTTCTTTTACTCTTTGATTCTAGGGTTTCAGCTTGTACTCGATTTACTATGGCGCCGGATCCAAACAGTGTCAGCGGCAGCGGAACAACCCTAGATGAGGCATCAGTTAAGGTTCCTTCCAAGGACCCTAAGAAGAAGGATGAGGATCTCGTAAGTTCCTTGATTTGTTTGGTTGCGTCGATGAATTTCTTCGTTTTTGCTTTGGAATTTTTAATTTGATTGAAACTTGTGGGTTTATAGTCGGAGGAGGATTTGGCGTTGAAGCATCAATTGTCAAAAGAACAACATCAGTCTGAGGATTATAATTGTGAAAAGTCATCCTTTGTAAAAAGTCATCCTTTGGAGAAACAGAAGAACAACATGAATTTAGAGGTCCTCAACCTGTTGGATAAGTTCGAACTTTGTCTGGTCAAATTGAACCTGACATGTGGCCTATAGTTGGTTAGTAGTCAGGCTTTTCTAGTTATTTCTTTCGTCATTGTCCATTGTGAAAATGCAGATAATCTATCTTTGTCATTTGTTTTTCTTGAATAGTTATCTGTTTTTCTTGTTTCTAGAAGAAATTGTAGACTTACTCTGTCTTCTATTATTGTCTTAGTATATCATATCTCCAGAAGTGCTGAACAGTTTCTTAACATTAAGTACTGAAGAAATAGGATAGTCTAAATTGTACTTTATTGTTGATAGTTTTATGGAGTTAAGTTTAGTGTACATATTAAAGTATTTCCATTCTTAATGACACTTGAAAGCTGGTTTAAATGCATTTTATGTTATATTTTGGTGCTGCATTTACACTAATGTGCCAGAAGCATCTTATTTTAAAGAAACTGGTCTGCATCTTTGTGCAGGACTCCAGCATATGCACAATCTTGAGCCTCCATATGCACACAATGATGTCAAACCTGGTAATGTCCTTTTAACACACAGAAAAGGTCAGCCAAATTAATAAGTGTTGAGTTGAATTCATTATTGACCCCTTTCTGATGGGAATACATAGTATGAAGTTATTTTCTTCTTTTCTTTTTATTTTTTATGACAAATTTAGTGTGCTTCTAATTTGTTGCATATCATCTTTATATCTCAGGAAAACAAACGGGTAGAACCATTCTTCCTGTGGTATATTAAAGAAAATATTTGTAATTTCTTTTGTACAGATTGTCATATTATCATCTATTACAATGACTGTATTTTTTTTGTACTCGGATGGAGGTTAATTATGTTCATGCAAACAAATGACTGTATTATAAAGATTCCTCTTTCACTCTTAGAAGCTGTAGTTTGGGTGTCTCTAACTTACTATGTCATTGGGTACAACCCTGAGCCAGGGAGGTGAGTGTTGCATGATAAGGCTTTGATTTGATTGTTCATTAATAGTTAGTTTTTTCTGTTTAGAAGTTAATTTTTGTTTTTTCTTTTTTAGTTTGATTTAGTTTGGATGATCGATTAATGTTTTATATGGATCTTGCTAGTTTTGTTGTGAATATGAAGTTACAGTTTTACTTGAGAATCCATTGATAATTTTTTAGTTTTGATTATGCCATGTGTATGTTTAATTAATCCAACTTTCTTAGAGATTATATGTATTATATATTGATTTTGTTTTTTTTGGATTTATTTTGTTAGAGATTAATCAATGCTTTCGCTCGACAATTGTCTTCTTTTCAGAAAGTGTAATGAATGATTTTATTTTTTCAGATTTCTCTTCCCAGCTTTTGGAGGATTATTATTTGGCTATGATATTGGTGCCACATCGAGTGCTACGATTTCCTTACAGGTATAATATTTGATATGTATGAAGAAGGCATTGGTATTTTTTGATGTGTTAGGTGGTAATTTATTCTATTATGATAGTTTGTGTGTTAGAGGAAAACTCTTTTCAGCATGTGTATAGCGTCTCCGACTTTGTATCATCATTTCCTCTGCATCTTGCTAAATGGTTCTGCTTTATGCTTCAATTTCTAGGATTTGGATAATGAAAAAAAGGCCTTTATATTAAACAAGTTTTAATTGTCCTTGAATTGAGCTTCAATAGTAATCCTAGTTCTAGCAGGAAGTCTGTATAATGCTAATGTGGATATTATCTCCATCATTTAGTTCTCGATATTACACAAATGGCTTGGCAAAGTTCAAAATTTAATAGTTCTTCAATAATTATTCAGGTAAACATATGGATCCTTTTCTGCTTGACTATCACTGTAATTGTTGTTTCTGTGTTTAGTGATACAGATGTTTTGTGTCACAAACCCAATACATTGTTCCAGTAGAAATACTTTTTAGTAATCTTTGTAAAATATATATTTCATTCAGTAGAGCTAACTCGTAGTTTCCAGCTCTGATAATTTAGTATTTTCTTTTCTCTGCAGTCAAAGACACTAAGCGGGATTACATGGTATGACTTGTCTTCTGTGGAAGTTGGTCTCATAGTAAGTTTGTAGGCTTTGCTTGCTTGTCACAACTGGGTTTTAATGGAGTGGGACATTGGTTTGGTTTATTCTTCTTCTTTACATGCAGTTTTGTTTTACTTTTACTTTCCTTTTCAACAAAAAGGGAGAAAAATCTTATAAATGCTGCTTTTGCTGGATGCTTCCTACTGCAGACTAGTGGCTCATTATATGCGAAAGCATTCTGCTGAACTTAGTCGATGCTAAATCTGCAAGTGTAAACACTGCTGATTATAATGTCTCATCAGGTTTTATAATGAGTCCATATTTTGCAGGTGTTCTCTTAAAATTAGTTCATGTTTACAATTTTGTTGCAGGTTCTCGAGTTGAAAACAGAATTCTGCTGAACTTAGTCGAGGCAAATGGCATTTTCTTTGTAATTTTCACGTGTTCGATTGAAAAATGAGACTTTCATGCTTGGTTTATTTCATGGGATACTCAAGTTTAGTGACTCTTCCTAAGTTTAGTTCATGGGATACTCAAGTCTATTCAGTATTCAGTCATTGTCTTGTTGCTGCTTTACACTCTCAAGTTTAGTGACTCTTCCTGAAAATAATCTGTATTAAGATTCATGGGTGTCAAGATAACATGCGATTCATACTTCTAGCCTGCTTATGAAACCCCAGCCATTCCTGGAATGTTTCCAAACATGTTTCCAAAATTAGTGATTGCGTTCAAAATATTTTGTACTTGGTGATTTAAAAATATGCTGCTTTTTGCAGGTGAGGATTGCAATGGTTGGGAAATATGTGGCAAGATGACATTTTGAGAGCAAGCTCAGTTAAAAGATTTGGAAAGAAGAAGCACAGAACCATCCCCAAGCCCAGGTTGAAGTACGGGATGAGCGGGCTACGTATGTGAGCAGCTACATGTAGAGCATATATGATAGTTTGTTATATATTTTGTGGATGTAGTAATTTGAATTACACGAATGGTATTATTGGAATGTATTTTGAATGGTTGATATATTTTGGCTTTAAATTTAAATGAGAATTTAGACCTTTTAGCTATATATCATGGCATTAGCATATTGCAGGTGCATTGGTAATATAGGTGAACCACAACCTTTTTTTTTTCTTTTTTTTTAATCTACAACGTTTTTAAAATGTTGTGTAAATGTGTCTAAACGTTGTCTGATATACTAAACAACAACGTTTTTAACCAAAAAACGTTGTGGAATCATACTTTCTACAACGTTTTTAAGCATCTGCTAATTTTTTGAAAATAAATACACAACGTTTTTTTCAAAAAAACGTTGTGTATTGTGCTTAACAACAACGTTTTTAAAACGTTGTGTAAGGGTGTCAAATAGACAACACCCTTAACCACGACGTTTTTCCGACAGAAACCACAATGTTTAAAAAACGTTGTCTATTTACTGTTTTGTAGTAGTGCCTTTTATGTAACAAAGAGTTGGAGAGTTAGAGATTGTAGGGAAGTGGTTTACCTCTTGTGCCTATAAGACTCACGTCTCCTCTCCCTCAGTACATACTGATTAATCAGTTGGCCCAAAAACTCTAATATCAGTAGCATCTCCCAATATAGAGAAAAATCTAACTATTACGAATCGTAGATTTGAGCTCCATTCTCTTATAGTAGTTTGGAGACGCTGTTGTGTTGTAGATTTAGGACAATACATTCTAGGAAGTTTTTTTCGCATCACAAGGTTATATCACGCTTTAGAGGTATGCATTTAATTTACAATTTTTGTGTAAATATGTCTCTACATGGATTGTGACAACCCGAAATTTTTTAAAATCTTGAATGATTAAAATAAAGGTTAAAGAATAAAACCTAGATGGGAATTTGAGTATTTATTTAAAATTTTCAAGTAAAACCTATATGGTTTGATATTCGAATGAGAATAGAGAAAGTATGGGTTACAAAATTCCTAAACCCTAGAAATGAATTAATATGTACTTGAAGGAATATCAAGAATAAGGTATTACGATACCTGTAAATTCGATATGAATGAAATAGTCTAAGTAGTGTTATATAAGTACATATGAAAATTTTATTATTGGAGATAAGATTTCACAAGAAGAGATGATATGTGCTATATATATTTTAGCAAGAGGAATGATGAATCAAGTTAATGACATAATGATCAAAATAAAACTATGTTAGTAATTAACATAGCTTGAGTGTTGGCCTTTACTGGCAAATAAGAATTTGAATAAGTATAAAATCGTTAGTTAATACGATTAGCAATAAGAAGGGAGTAATTTAAAACTCAAAATTTGAGTTAGAGATAGAATTTTGAAGTATGGACTGCTCGGTTGCGTTCGAAACGTCGAGTTTAGTCAGAATGGACAGTAAACACAAAATGTGTAAATGTTGACTTTTGGTTAAAGTCAACAGTTGACTTTTTATGGAGAAAAGTCAAAATTAGTGTGAGAAATGAAATTTAAATGGTTTAAGTTTCAAAATGTAAAATATTTATAAACTCAAATGTGAGGGACCTTTATTTGGTTTAGAAAGGTTAAAATGAATTAAGTTTCTAAATAAACTAATATTCGTTTTGAGTAAGAATAAGTAATATTAGTTTGTATAAAACTAATAATTGTTATTGATGAATATACATGCATGTTTTGTAACATATTCGATTATCTAATATGTGTGTGCATGTAAATATAATTCTGTAGGAATTGTGGAGAAACTCTAAGTTAAATTTTGTGGTAATCTCCAATCAAGGCAAGTTTTTCGGTTCTATGATGTTTGTGGATAAAATGTGATTATGTGGTGAGTTACATACCATGCTTTATGAATTGTTAAAGTCAAAATATGACTAAGTTAATTGGGTTATGGAACTCAATTTATATATGATAATACTAGAATTATGTGGGATTTCACACTACTACAAAACAGTAAATAGACAACGCAGAAAAAACGTTGTGGTTTCAGTCAGAAAAACGTCGTGGTTAAGGGTGTTGTCTATTTAACACCCTTACACAACGTTTTTAAAATGTTGTGGTTAAGCACAATACATAACGTTTTTTAGGAAAAAACGTTGTAGATTTGTTTTCAAAAAATTAGCATATGCTTAAAAACGTTGTAGAAGGTATGATTTCACAACGTTTTTTTGGTTAAAAACGTTGTTGTTTAGTATAAAAGACAACGTTTTTAACCAATTTATACAACATTTTTAAAATGTTGTAGATAAAGAAAAAAAAGAAAAAAAAATTGTGGTTCACCTATATTACCAATGCACCTGCAATATGCTAATAACATGATATATAGCTAAAAGGTCTAAATTCTCATTTAAATTTAAAGCCAAAATGTATCAACCATTCAAAATACATCCCAATAATACCATTTGTTTACAGTTTCAAATGTCTCAAGCATTGATTATGAAATAACATGAATTAAAAAAATACAAGTGAAACTAAATTTCTTTCAAAGACAATGAGACTGAACTTGCAAATGGTTCCCAGATTTTGTTGGTTGCTCTTTCTATTGCAGGTATCCTGGAAGGAAATAAAATATGAGGATAAGAGAGGGAGAACATCACAATACAAACAAATAATAGTAGACCATAATTGTTAGATAGTTGCATTTAAAATCAACTTGAACAACATATAAGGGGTCCCAGTTTCTATCTGGGACTTCAGAACTTCAAACCAAAGTATGTGATACCGGTTCAGAAATTCACAACATATAATGGTTCTTTTATTTAAAATATTTTTTATTCTGATTTGACTGCATAATTAAAGCTTAAGTTTTTAAATATGTGATACCAGCATGCTCAAGTAACACACTGTATCAGCACTACCAGAACATTTGTAAGCAATCATTAACTAAAAGGGAGTTGATTCTACATCTTGTTAACAAAAGTTAGACATGCTATACCTGGCATATTGAAGTTATATCCTCAATAAGTGAGTGAGTCTCGCTATCCTGAAGATGCATGGCTAAAGACTTGAGAGCTGACTCAGCTACATGAGAACCAAATTTATCCATAGCAATATGTGAGAAATCCTTTGTACAGCTACGAAGAAAACTACAAAGATGGTCTACATAACAGCCTTCAAGGAGGATTTGCAGAGTGTGGCTTATGATATAATCAGTTGCAAGTTCTACTTCTTTCCCTCTCATTTCTTCCAAAGCATTACCATATATGCAGAGTATGGCTTATGATATAATCAGTTTGCAATTTCTGAAAAGTATTTTTCTGTTTTAGGATCAACCTGTTTCCTACAAAGAATTATATAATGTTCCCTAAAAAGGTTCAATTTAAGTGCAGTCATAATTTCCACATAAAAATGAACTACCTGTTGGGTGAAATAGAGAAACTACCAAATATCTCAAATTTCATGAAACATTCTTCCAGGTTAAACAACATTTTTACAGTAATAAAAATGCACCCATCACAAAGCAAACAATTAGGATAACCAGAACTTCCGCAGAAAAGTCCCAAACCAACCATCATCAATAAACCCATTAACAGCATCGTTAAAACCCTGAAGAGCAATTTCATAAAGTTTTAGTTCAAGGAGAAGAGGGATTAAAGGATCAGATGTAAAAGCATTAAAGGCTGCAATCAACCAGCTAGCGGAAAGTTTGCTTCTAAAAATTATGGACAATATCATCATCTATGCACCATCAAGATGCTAATAGAGTAAGATGACATAAGTCTTAAAACAAGACTCCGTTGCTCAGATTTCATAAACTACAAGGTCTAATTCCTTACCTGCACAATCTTTGGATAAATGTCCTTAAAACAGCAGGTTGGCAGCCGCCAGTATACTGAATTTCTTCACTGGTTTCCTGTGCAATCTGACATATGTGTCGCAAGGACTGCAAACAATATTTACAAGGATAAACATGAAAGCGAAGAAGCCAAATTATATAAGATAGTGTAACCGTCAGGTGTGAATTCTTGCTGCCACAGTCATTTTCTGAGCAAGAATTTTGGATGATTCATACAAAGGCCTCAGAATTTCAGGAACACTACAAGGCTAAAACACATGACAGGCCACTTAATGAGAAATCAAGGCATATGTAGAAATTAAACCAAAATAAAAAAATGGATTTACTACTTGCATCCAAGTTGATGTGATCAACTATGTTAATAATGGAGCCACCACCATCACAAGGTCTTATCAGATAACCACTAGGTAACATGTCAGCCCTCACAAAACATGTAGGCAAACCTACATATATATGATCTCTATTGTTCCTCCATTCACAGTCGGAATTACACTCACTACATCTAGGCAACAACAATCACGGAACCAAGATGGACGATCTTTAAGGATTTCAGCGACCTGAAATAATTACAAGAAACATAATTCAGAAAGATAACATGCAAAAGTCATAACATTTTTCAAAGCCAAAACATAATTCAGAAAGATCCTTAGTTGTTTTTATATAGGCTTTTGCATTTATTTTTTCCTCTTCAGTTGATATACATGTCCTCGTACAATTTTTTGGAAAGTGAATGCGTCATCATATGTTTTTCAGTCAGCTCCAAGTTATAAAATCTTTTATGAAATAGCTTCAGCTCCAAGTTATAAAACCTTTTATGAGATAGCTACCGCATAATATGGCCTTTTATTTATCTTCACTTCTTCTGACACTTGAATCCTCTTATTATTTTTTCTTCTTATTCTTCTTCCGCTAAAGATTTGCATTAGTTGTATGTTATTTGTTGATGATAAGATTAGGTTAGTCCACATTTGACAGAGTTAGGTTATCAGTGGAACCACAATTGGCATGGAGTTAGGGTACCATTGAAATGAAATTCATTGGGACAAGGACTATAATAACGAGCTAGGTGAAGATAAAACTTACTATTTTCACTAGAAAAAATGCTATGTTCACAAGGTTTCACTCACTATTCGTGTGAGGAGTCTTACTCGCCAAACGACAAAGTAACAAGGAAAAGTTTTCTGAATACAAAATTTTCACAAAGATTTAAGACACTAATTTTATGGTGTCAGAAAAACAAAAATACACTCCAATGGTCAAGTGTCCAATTTCAAGGACATCTACTACATTTCCATATCTAGGAGGTTGAGAGAAGAATTATCCACTCCTCTAATTTGTCAATCAATTTGATTAGTACAGATCCTGTGATACCATCAAACAAGAGACCTAATAAATCTCTCAGGTGAAGTGGTTTGTAATCCAGCAGTAAATTCAGCCAGTAGACATGTTTTCAATCAGATTTTGTTAGTTATGAAGCCTTCAAAATGCAAACAAAACATTGGTAGCGCAATATTTCTTTCAACTGAGCCATGGGCATTCAATAAAGTTCAGTTTCATTCATCATTTTAAAGGAATTTACAAAGAAGCCAGTATTACACGATCGCTGCTTGTTGTAACAGACTCACTTTAAAGAAGTAAGACATTTCCTTTCTACAACAAAAAACAATATCCATGCCTTACACCAGGTATCAACAGAACAGAGATACAAAGGAAAGAGAGAAAATAAATTGGACAAACTTGTGGGTTATTAATCTATTTACAATTCTTATTACGAATTGTAAATAGATTAAAATGAAATATATTCAGCAGAAGAACAGTGTCGAACTCGCATCGTATTGTAGGAACCAGTCTACTACAGTAATTTTTAAGGGATGTAAAACTCTAAATAATACTGTTTCAAACTAAACTTGAGTAGATAAGAATTGGCATATCATTAAAGTTAAAATAATGAACAAAGCCTAGAAGGGGAAAAACTTACAGGTCTTAAAAAGGCATATCATTTAGTGGAGCTCATCTCATATACAACAGGACCATAATTTTACACAATGAAGGGACATGAGGAATAAGTTGTGATCCATATTCCATAATTAGGGATGGACATAACTTATATATGGAGTCATGACATAATTAAATTTCTATTAAAAAAATGGCAGAATTAGATTAATCTCATAGCAAAAAAACTGCATATAAGCACAAAATAAGTAAAAAAAACATCCTCAATAATAACCCACACCTAGCAAACAAGTGGTGAAATACCTCTATTGTGCACCTCTCCCTCGTCGTCATTCAGATTTCACACCCACAAGTCGCAAACAAAGAAAGAACGAAGAGGGTTAAGGAGAGACAGTAAAGAGGGTGAGGGATGGGAAAGATGAGGCTCACAGTCAGACTCGCAGTCACATCGCCCGTCACTGAATCCCAGTCGAGCAAAATCGTCTCCTTCGGGGGACGATTGGACTAGTTAGGGTTCGAATCGTTAACTGGAGGTATTGATCGGGCCTCGTGTAGGAGGCGGTGAGGTCGGGAAAGTTGGAGACGTCGATGGTAACGTGGAAGAGTGACTCAGGAGGCGGCGAGGGCGGGCTGGACGCCGGCGAGAGGGTCTTGGTAACGTTCTTTCACCGACTCAGGAGAACTTACAATGAAAACCTAACCTAAGAGAATGGAGAAATGGTATCTTTTTAATTTTAAGTTTTCAGTTGAGCGCTTTTTTTTCTCCGTGTTTTTGTAGACAGATAACGTTTTTTAAAAAAAACGTTATCTAGTTTAAACTCAAAATATACCCTTTTAAATAGATAACGTTTTTGCATATATATCTACAACGTTTTTTTTAAAAACGTTGTAAAAAAAAAAAACCACAACTTTTTTATAAAAAACGTTGTCTATTATGTGTTGTCTATTAGGTACTTTGTAGTGGTGTCAATTGAGGACTTATGTCAGTAGCTGAGTTGTATGATTCTTTGTATGGGAGGGGAATTTGTACTTGGTTTTAGAATCACTTAGCTTCCTGGTCGATGTAGTGGTTAGGTTGACCAATTCTTTGTATGGACGGGGAATTGTTCACTTAGCTTCCTATATTGATTAGTGGCCGAGTTTGGTTTGACAACCACTTAGTTTCTGGCACTGATAATCATTGAAATGTTTGTGTCGTGCTATTTGTTATATGCATGTTGAGAAGGTGATTCTTTTCTCATGTGTATAACGAATAGGTAGAGGATATAAGGTTAAGTTACAAGTTCTTAAAACTCATACTTATGGTAAGTTCATGACTCATAATCATATGGTATATTTTGAACCCCTCAACGAATGGACGCCTATGGTCTGACTAGGATAAGTTCTTAAACCCATATGATTGTGGCAATTTACTGAACCCATAATGTGTGGTAAGTTTGATGAACTGGGGTATAGCAAAGTTATGAATGAAGCATTGAGGATTATAAGAATATATAGATTTATTAAGCAAATGATTTAAAATATCAAAATTTGTTTTTAATTATCACTCATGTACCATGTAACCTGGTGCAGAGATGATAAAAATGTGATGGAGTTGTAAATACAGGAACACTTAGTGTGAATTTGACCTTTGTGCGCGTTTTGAGTATCTTTGATAGATACCCGAGAAGTTTGAGTATCTTTGATAGATACCCGAGAAATTTAAGTATATATCAAAGTAAATCTTTGATAGATACCCGAGAAGTTTGAGTATCTTTGATAGATACCCGAGAAATTTGAGTATATATCAAAGTAAATCTTTGATAGATACCCGAGAAAATAAGTTCAAGATCTTGTGTGATCGCTCAGTATAAATGGTGTAAGGTGCACGGTGTAAGGTGTAAGGTGAATTTCGGGGACGAAATTCTTATAAGGAGGGGTGAATGTGACAACCCGAAAATTTTTAAAATCTTGAATGATTAGAATAAAGGTTAAAGAATAAAACCTAGATGGGAATTTGAGTATTTATTTAAAATTTTCAAGTAAAACCTATATGGTTTGATATTCGAATGAGAATAGAGAAAGTATGGGTTACAAAATTACTAAACCCTAGAAATGAATTAATATGTACTTGAAGGAATATCAAGAATAAGGTATTACGATACCTGTAAATTCGATATGAATGAAATAGTCTAAGTAGTGTTATATAAGTACATATGGAAATTTTATTATTGGAGATAAGATTTCACAAGAAGAGATGATATGTGCTATATATATTTTAGCAAGAGGAATGATGAATCAAGTTAATGACATAATGATCAAAATAAAACTATGTTAGTAATTAACATAGCTTGAGTGTTGGCCTTGACTGGCAAATAAGAATTTGAATAAGTATAAAATCGTTAGTTAATACGATTAACAATAAGAAGGGAGTAATTTAAAACTCAAAATTTGAGTTAGAGATAGAATTTTGAAGTATGGACTGCTCGGTTGCGTTCAAAACGTTGAGTTTAGTCAGGATGGACAGTAAACACAAAATGTGTAAAGGTTAACTTTTGGTTAAAGTCAACAGTTGACTTTTTATGGAGAAAAGTCAAAATTAGTGTGAGAAATGAAATTTAAATGGTTTAAGTTTCAAAATGTAAAATATTTATATACTCAAATGTGAGGGACCTTTATTTGGTTTAGAAAGGTTAAAATGAATTAAGTTTCTAAATAAACTAATATTCGTTTTGAGTAAGAATAAGTAATATTAGTTTGTATAAAACTAATAATTGTTATTGATGAATATACATGCATGTTTTGTAACATATTCGATTATCTAATATGTGTGTGCATGTAAATATAATTCTGTAGGAATTGTGGAGAAACTCTAAGTTAAATTTTGTGGTAATCTCCAATCAAGGCAAGTTTTTCGGTTCTATGATGTTTGTGGATTAAATGTGATTATGTGGTGAGTTACATACCATGCTTTATGAATTATTAAAGTCAAAATATGACTAAGTTAATTGGGTTATGGAACTCAATTTATATATGATAATACTTAGAATTAGCGTACCGGATCCGCGGCGATTTGGGACCCGAATTCGGGGATGCTACATGGTTCATGTTATTCCTTCATTGGTGTCAAAGCATGTTTTTATCATCGATCCTATATATGTCATGCAAGGGCGGATCCAGACCGATAAATCAGTGGGGTCAAACTCGGGAAAAAAATTTCTTACGAATAAAAATGTCATAAAATAACATACAAAACTAAACAATCCTCAAATATTGTTTATAATAACATTTAGGTACAATTACATATTCTATTACATTTTTTAAAATAATTACAACAATAGTTCACTCATAAAATATTTACACAATTAATACACTTTTATATTTATTTATAATATTAGTGCAATTAGGATTCCTTAATTTAGGGAATTATAATTCAATTAGAATTCCTTAATTTAAGGATTAGTTATACCCATGACTTCTTTTCTCTCTCCTCAAGTTATTTAACAAATTCAGTGAATCATCACCGATCCCAATATCTGGCGACTCATCCCCAAACTCTTTCAAGATCGCCGTCTTCTTCAATTTGTCCACCAAAACCCCTGGCCTCTTCTCAAACCCCGTCGCCTTCTTCGTCTTAGGATTCATCCAAATCTCCGTGCTAAGCACCTTCTCCCCGCCTAAGTACTCCCTCACAAACGTCTCCACCATAATCCTCGGATTCGCCGTCACCACCACTCTCCTCTCACACTTCTCAAACACCTCGTAGCTCTCCCGCTGCACGTCCACCATTAACGCCATTCCCCACCATTAACCTAGACAGTCCCAACTTGTTAACGCCATCCTACACCTGCGATTTTTTCATAGTACAGTTGCTGCGATTTTTTTATAGTACATTTGGTAGCCAAACATTCATACCAAGGTAACCAATTCAGTGTTATTAGGTTTCTAATTTATTTTTAAAAAATCTTTTATAGTTTTTTTTAATAGTGCAGTTGTTAGCTAACACTTTATACAAATGTAACCAATTCAATTTTATTAGGTTACCAATTAATTAAAAAAAATCTATTGTAGATTTTTTATATATATAATGCAGTTGGTAGCCAAACCTTAATACAAAGGTAACCAATTCAGTTTTATTGGGTTACCAATTAATTATAAAAAATATATTATAGATTTTTTTAATAGTGCAGTTGGTAGCCAAACCTTAATACAAATGTAACCAACAAAAACTAAAATTGTTACCTTTGAAAGTTTTGGTTACCAACTGCACTGAAATTTCTCTTGGTTACCCACAAAAACTAAAATGGTTACCTTTGTATAAATATTTGGATACCAACTGCACTAAAATTTTTCTTTTTCTCCTTTTAATTTCTGGACTAAATCAACCTTCGTCATAATGGCAACTGTGGCCGTAATGGATGAGGAGATCGGCGTCCATGGTGTTAAAGCGGCGGCGAAGGGGAGGAGGAAGATGACCGGCGAAGGGGAGGAGGAAGATGACGTTGCCAAACTTTGAATATTTGAATTTTAATTATTATTTTTGACTTTGAATTTATTTTTGTTGTTAGATCCAAGATATTTGAATTTGAATTATTAAATATGGTAGTTATTTATCCTTGATTTTAGGTCTCCTAATTATTATGAATTGAATCCTATACTAATTCCCTAAATTAAGGAATCCTAATTGCACTAATATTGTAAATAAATATAGAAAGTATATTAATTGTGTAAATATTTTATGAGTGCACTAATAATGTAATTACTTTCTAAATGTTGTATACTTATGTAAAGGACCCTAACATTTATTGAGGTTTCATTGCTTGAAATTGTTGCATGATATTCTCATTTTTAATAGTAACAAGCAACATTACAAAATAAATTATAAAATTTAAAGAATGAAAAAATAGATTAGAAACACATACTTGAAGAACTTTTATTTGATGGAGTTCTCTCCATTGCTGTAGTGTTGCTTTAAGATGTAAAAAGCCCTAATTTTATAAAAGTACAAAGAAGAAAAAGTCATAAACAATTACAAAAGTTCCTAAAACAATTATTAAATTTGTGAAATTAAAAAACTAAAATTAAAATATACTTTGAAATTTTCAGATTCGGTGCGCCGACATTGTTGCCTTGTTGGTGTCTTGATGAGTGATCGGTTTTTGCTTTGTTACAGCTCTACTATGGTTTCTGGTCTCTAAGTCTCACATTCACTCTCTGACTCTCTGTTGTCACTTGCAGTTGCCGAAAAAGAGAAAAGTCGGATAGAAGAATACAAAAGTTGGGTTAATGACTTAGTGGGATTTGAGAATTAGGGATTGTTGTCTAGTGTCTACTACTCTGCTGACTTAGTATATATATAACATATAACAGTGGGGTCATGTTTATTAGTATACATATACATATTCACTTTAGACCCTCTTAATTTTTTTCCCTAATATAACCCTCTTAATTTTTTTTCTTCCTAATATGACCCCCTGAAAATTCAGTGGGGTCAGGTGCCCCCCTGCCCTACTGCAGGTCTGCCCCTGATGTCATGTATGAAGTTTTACACAAAACTCCATTAAGTTTGATCATACTATTCTAAGTCCTTGTACATAGATTTCAGTTAAAGACCGTACAAAAACTTATTCATACAAATATACTTTAGAAGCTTTATCAGTAAGTCATATATATGTTTCATCATCAAATCACACATTTGGAATCTAATCAAACTCACCCTTAATTAAACACTTTTCTAATCTATTATTAAATTCCTAACCGTCTTTTCTTGGAATAATTTTATTTTCTTAAACACACATATTCACTCATATAACACATATCGAGGTCATAATACGACCTTAACCCACATAAAATATAATATTATCCATAAGATCTCATTTTATTAAATAATATTCGTAAAACCTTATTTAAAAGGTGATTCGATATTCTCGATCGTCACAAGGTTGTGGGGGGATGCCTCCCCCATATGGAGTGATATATCCCCATGGGATAACTTTTAGAGGTCTCCCTCATCCTTCTTTACTTTCTTTTGATCCTTAGAGAGTGCTAGCTTGGAATTAAACTTCTCACATTTTGCCTTTTTGTTAGATGGTGAGGTGCGGGAGGAAGAAGTTACCCAATGGGGATTTGCTCCCTACAGGCTGACTTTGGGGGTGTGAATCCTTGTTCTTTCTCCTTTTCCTTTATCTTCATGAAGAGCATTACCTTGTCCTTTTCTTAAAACCTTCTTAGTTTGAACACTTTAGTATTTTGGCTAGGTGTTGAGGCTTTTGGTGAGGTGAATGGGGAAGCTCCCTATGAGGGTGGATCTCACGGGCCTATTTGCTCCCTACGGGCTGACCTTAGGGACCTTCCTACCTTAAGGTGGCTTATTCTCTTGCTTACTCATGTTTTGGTCCTTTTTTGCATAGCTTACTTGAATTTTACTAAGTGTTGGAAGTGAAACATGATGAGGATACATTTATGGCAACTCCTTCATGAGGTATGGTACCTACCGGCTGATCCTAGGGTACTTCCCTATCTTATGGTAGATTCTTCCTTAGCTTCTTCTCACTTTGATTCCTACTAGTGTAGCTTGCTCGGATTTGACAAAGTGTTGAGAGTTAAGCATGGTGGGATAAACTTTGGGGCAACCTTTCCATGGGGTGAGGTCCCTATGAATCGACCTAATGCCTAGGGGCCATTTGCCTTACATAGTTCCTTGATTGGTTAGTTGCATTCCTTCATGTCTTGCATGCTAGTTTAACTTATCTTTCTTCCATTCCTTCTTGGTTTCTTGTTGGAGTGTGAGATGCATTAGGTGATGACATGAGGTATCTCCTCATGGTCTCTCACCTAGTGAGGTTTTCCATACTTAGCCATTTTCTTGTCGGCTCCCATACATGACCAGTTTTTGCCCTTTTGGGTGGAATTAGTCGATGCCTAACCTTGGCTCTTTCTTGTGCAACCATAATAGATGGTGAGTGATGTAAATGAGTGTGTTGAGTCCCCCAAAGCTAATGTAGTAATACAAGTACTTTTGTAGCCTCCAAAGTGGGTCCTGTTGGGAGCTATTTTCTAACAGATACTGTTGAGAAATCAAGTTCACACAAATACACTAAGATAAATACAAACACATTACTGTATGAAATATAAAATAATAACACTAGAAATTTACGTGGAAAACCCAACTGGGAAAAACCACGGGAAGAGATTTCAAAAATTCATTATGAAAATAATATGGAGATTACAAACTCTCAACTGAGAAATATTCATTTCTTTCTACACCCTAACTCTCTCTAAATGCTCTAACTGAGCTTCTCATTCTCTAACTCTCTTTTGCTCTGCTAAACTTTTTGTTGTGGTGTGTTGAAATGAGGAGCCCAAACTCCTTTTTATAGGAGAAATCTGGAGAGAAGGACAAGAAACGGGGAAGGAAAAAATCAAAGGGCAATGACTTTGGAAAAAGTGAAGGCCAAATTCAATGGGTGAAGACTTTGACCAACAATCTCCACCTTGGCTTGAATTTTTCAAATACTGTGAACTTCTTTGTGTCTGTGAATGTATCTCTCTCCTTGGATACTCCACCACGAACTCAGCATTCGACAAAGTGAATTAAGTCTAAGCAGTGCTTGAACTTTTCTGCTGTAACTGACTTTGTAAGCATATATGCGGCATTCTCTTTTGTGTGAACTTTGCGAACTGCAATGTCACCATTGTTCAACCACTCACGAATCTTGTGATACCGAACATCTATATGTTTGGTTCTGGCATGGAACACCTGGTTCTTTTCTAAATGAATAGCACTTTGACTATCACACTGAATCTAGATACTGCCTTGCTTGAAACCTAGTTCTTTAACTAGTCTCTTAAGCCACAAAGCCTCCTTGCTTGCCTCTGTCAATGCCATATACTCAGCCTCTGTTGTTGATAATGCTACCGTAGAGTGCAACACTGACCTCCAACATATACATCCTCCACAAAAGGTGTATACAAACCATGTCATAGATCTCTTTACATCTAGGTCTCTAGCATAATCCGAATCAACAAACCCTGTAACCTCACTTCTTGCGGTATCACGATCAAAAATAAGACCGTAATTGGTTGTACCTGCTAAATAACAAAAAATCCATTTTACAACATTCTAATGCTCTTTTCCTGGATTTTCCATATACCTGCTAACCACACTGACTACTTGTGAGATATATGGCCTTGTACATACCATGGCGTACATTAGACAACCCACCGCATTTTCATATGGTACTTTGGACATATATTCCACCCCATCCACTGTTTGTGGGCTCAACTGTGAAGACAGTCTGAAATGTGCTGCCAATGGAGTGCTAACTGGTTTAGCATTGTTCATGTTAAACCTCTCCAAGACCTTCTGTTGGAAGAATGCATATTTTGATTTGATGTTTAAAGTAAATACTCATGATTATATGTAAAGTCCTTGAATTATATGTAAAGTCCTTCAAGGAATATATGTACAAGGACTTAGTGGTAGATCAAATTTGTTAGGTTGATATTAGCTTTTAATGTTCATCATTCTATAAACGAATGAAAAGATAAAGAGATCAAAGATTTTAGGCTGAATGACTGACCCATGACTTGAAAAGAATAGATAGGCTTCAACAAGAATTGCAGTCTATCGAGCAGATTAACAGAATGCAGAAGACAAGGCTGGATTGTAGAGATTAGAAGATCGTAGTGTATCCGCCTTGATGGACCTCTCTAGTAATCGTAGAGTGGTCTAGACGTTTGCCGAAGCTAACTCAGAGATCGTAGTGTGCTTTCAGAAACATAAAGCTTGCAAGACGAGTAAGTGAAGATTGTAGTGTACAAAGATCGTAGTGTGATAATATTTGATAGAGATCATAGTGTTCTCTTCAGACCAAGCACCAATGTGACAAGACACCACGATATGGATCGTAGAGTATCATCTGCCTTGTGTCAGAAGCATCAAGCCCTATTTTTATTTAAAGACAAATCCCAATAAAAGTGGAATGGGTTTGAAACTTTGAAGTTCTCTCTAGTCCCAATGGTACAAAAGATATCCTTAGTATTCAACAAAAGGAACGTATTTAAGAAGCTAAGGAAAGGACCATAGGATAGAGGAAAAATACCTTTTCAGGTGTCAGGTGAGAAAGCAGTCTGTTGTGTCAGTGGGCCAGAATGTAATTCAGAAGGTGTGCATAAAAGTCTCCATCAAAGTTCAGAAATGTCAAACACATTTAATGCATCAACAAATGGCTTCAACGAATAGATTTCAAGGATCACATATATGCAGAACAAATACAGATGAGAGGGAATGCAAGCAGTGAACAAAAATGCACAAGAACACTCAACACTCAACTCTACGATCTGAGAAAAAGAGGAAGCTTGCTCAGCTACCTAGTTATTTCGAACAAGTGATTAACTGCAACTGAGTAGCATCAATCACGAACTCAACAACTATAATCAACTGAAGTAAGAGTTCCAAGTCAGAAGGACTTGAAGAGTTCTAAGTGGACTGTGAAGAACCAAGTTTACCGGACTTGAAGAGTTCAAGAGTGAACTAAGAAGTTCCTAAAATGCTGGTCTAGAAGGAATCTGAGGATTCAGAAAGTGTTAAAGACATCCTTAGTGGATTTCCTACTCGAGGAGTAGAAGAGTGGACTAGGAGCTTTAAGTGCTCTGAACCACTTAAAAACAACTGTGTCTATTTCATTCTTGCTATAACTGTTATAACTGCTATAACTGTTATAACTGCCTCACTCTCATTAATTCAAGATATCTAAAAGGAGATTAAACAAATACTTATTCCGCTGTGTTTTAATCACTATCAAAACTAATTAAAACGAAAAGATTTTAAATATCTATTCAACCCCCTTCTAGATAACTATTATGCCTCCGGGAACTAACAATTGGTATCAAAGCAGGTTCTATAATATAGCCTACAAAGCTTGAGTAGATCCAATGGTACACTTACCAAGCGAATCAAAGACTGGAGGATGCAACAAGCCACCTATGTGCAACAAAGATAAATTTACTAACTGGAAGGTTAGGATGCAAGCTTACATGGATTCAATAGATGAAGATCTATTTGAAACTGTTCAGAATGGGCCCTATGTTCCTACAAAGCTTGCGCCAACTACAGACGACCCAAATAGAATACAGATCATGGTCAAAGGAGAATGGACAGAAAACGAGAAGAGAGCTGTCCAGCTCGACAAAAAGGCCAAGAACATCTTATTTCAATCCTTAGAAGATGATATGTTTGAAAACGTGGTTAACAACAAAATAGCAAAGGAGGTTTGGGATGTAATACCAGAGAATTTTCGCATATTATTAAATAAATATATTAATGAAAATGACTATTTATTTGAATATGAACAATTGTGTGTCATGAAATGTGATAACTCAATTATATTAAATAATTAAATAGTTGAGAATACGTGGAGTTTGTGGTAAAATCGTTGAAAGCCTTGTGTGGCACGGTGATGGAAATACAGATAATAATGATTATGGAAAACCCATAAATGGTTAAAGTAAATAATATTAGTGTTAATTAATTAAGGAGGTGCATGATTAAACTATTTAGCCTAATTAAGTGAGTTAGTAATATAATAATATTATATTAACAGTTATGTGCATATGAGCATATACAACTATATGGTGCAGTGTGACATGGTGTGTCTATATATTAATTTCTATGAGACTATGTTATATTAAATGGTAATTTAACATATTGAAACTATATGGTATAAATATATCATGAAATGTGTAGGTAACAATAGGAAGGTAAGTAGACATTTAATATATAATTTTATGAGTGGTAGAAATAATTATGAAACTGCTCAGACAATAATATCTGACTGCATTATTTTATTGCGTATATTTAATGAACATGAACTATTTGATGTGAATGTATAATTAGTCCCTAAATTCCTAATATGGTAGCAATTGTACATTAAGATTTCATTATGGGGATTTAAATAAACCAAATTAAGCCTAGATAACTAGATTGCTGAGTTCTCTCCTTTTTGTCCCAAAATGAAAGTCACCAAGTACATGAACAGTAGCTGAGTTTGGTTTCACGTCTTCTTCCACAAGGCTAAATCCTATGTGACGCCCCCAAATTCGGGTCTCTTCCAACCCGACAAATGGTGCTACACGGTACTACCATTCATTCACACATTTCCTCAAATAGTCACAAGAGGACTAATATAACTCTATATATATCAAAGTAATATTACATTACCCAGGTTCTTTGTAACCCTTTCATTTGTTCTTGTCATAATATCAATATATTATAGACATTCTTCCTATACTATTACATAAGTATGCTACGGGTTCTTCTTCGCCTTGCCTTTATCCTTGTCGGATCCTTCAGTCCGCTCGATCTTAGCTGTGTTCATATGGTTCAAGCAATAGTGAGCACGGCTAGCTCAGCAAGTACTATAATTCTAATACATAACATGCTTGAAACATAGAACTAATATATCTCCAGTAACTGAACAATAGTTACGAAGTATTATTGGTGATTCAAAATAGCACTTCCTTTCCTTCAAAACATTTTTCCATCAATATTCAGTAGAATAACATTTATGGCTCAAGATTATGAGCATACATAAGTTCTTTTGAAAAGGACATCCCGGCACTAAGTCCGTAAGTCCGGCATAGCTTACGAGCACTTCTGAGTGATCAGCTCATAGTACTCTATGTTGATCAACACTACATTCTTTAAACGTGTATACGTTTAATTGTGGCAACCTCACGTGCCTGTCGTTAAACGACAAAAACATTTGAACATGTATGGTCTTCGATTGAAAACCATACCAATATAACTCGGTATTTTACCAATCATGCTTGACAGAATCATAATATAAGTCTAGCCAGAAGAATTGGCTTAAGACTTCATCATTCTAGATTTCATGTAAAAGAGTACATGAATTACAAAGCTTGTCCAAACTGAACTGGAACAAGGGTTAGAATACTTGCCTTTGGCGTCTGCTTACTGGTTAATACATGTACACTTTAAGTCTCTATGATTCTACAATTCATAATCATATAACGTACCACATTAGATCATAATTAAACAGGTATGCTTTCTATTATACCTTACCCTTCATCTCAATGTAATTCTAACTTAGTTTCGTTATTAAGGGTTTCGGCTTTCATTATGTCATTCATATCCCGCTCATCTTTGATTGATTATAAACATGCATTAGTGTATTACAAGCACCTTACAATGTCTTAATTATGTTGCGATTACATCACAATTCATTACTATTAATCCCTCTTTCATTCTACACTTGGAACCCTTTTTCTCTATCTTCTTCCTTGCACTGGCGCCGCGGCGCCACTAATTGGTCTGTGACTCGCGCTGCGGCGCGAGTTAGCAGTGTGCCATCATCCGGCCTCGCGCTGCGGCGCGGCCAAGAAGGCTTAGAGTCGCGCCGCGGCGCGGACTCTGGTCCTCAGAAAATTTTGCAGTTTTTGAAAATTTTGCTAACTTCCCGGACGCATAACTTCTTCGTTTTAAATCCGAATTGGTCCGTTCAAAAGCCTACGGTTCAAAAATTTCATAATCTATGCGTTCATACAAGAATTTTATCTATTTGACTTCATTTGCTAAAATTTGACCTATTAGTCCATTTTAACGAAAACGATAAACGTTTGTGAACGTTCAACGCTCATTTCTTCGTTCTAAGTCGGAATCCGGTCATTTTCGAGTCCACAACTCTATAATGACTACAATGACTTGTCTCCATCGAAAACCAACGTTTCCGACTTCCAACACAAAATATGACTTCTATTTCGAGAATTTCACGAATTCGACGTTAATCGTCTAATCGTGCGAAGTTTGTCAAAATCAACCATACTAAGCGTTCTAAGTGGATTTTAACCAACATATAATCACTACAAGTTATTTACTACACCAATTTATAATCAAAGTAGGTTTTGACTTATTTCCATAAGTCATTGACTTTCTCAACTTATGAACTAGAAATCTTCATACTCATGACTTACCAATAATCTAAGTCCTTCAATCAATGTTCTCATGTTATAAACAACATACTAACATCATATGACAAGTCCTTCATGATCTTAACAACTTATTAGGGTTCAAGTTGCTTATTCAACTTATTCGGCTTAAGTTCATTCCTTATAACTTATTACATGTTATCCTCAAGCAATCCCCCTTCTTTATCAATCCTATCATAGAAAAGATATAGATAAAAGAAAATGAGTCTTACCCTTAGAGAGTTTGAGAGAGAGAAGCAACAAGAGGTGAATTCTTCAAACTATTTCCAGTGATTAACAAGAAATTTTTAACAACAAAAAGGTATGTTTGTGACCTTAATATTCGACACTAATATATGTTTTACGTTATAATATGTCTCTGTGTTCTTCTTTTTCACTATGTATAAAGTTTTTATAAAATTCTTGTAAACCATATTTTTGTAATTATTATACTAGCATATATGGATATATGATTGTAGGTTTAACATGTATTTAAGATTTTATGTTAATTACGTGTTAAAGAAAAAGGAATTGGATTTACAGTAAATATGTGGTTGGTAGAAATATCAAAATTGTATATGTTAATTGTGAAATTGAACCTTGTAGATGATAATTGGGTAATAAATTCAGAGAAACATAGTTTAAAGTAATCAGATTGATTGTCAATAGGATATACAGTGTTCACTGTGTTTATCAACTGTCAGTAATGGAGTTTTGTTTTAAAACATGTTTCAAAGAATTAAGTTTTCTAAAATTGTTGTTCAATTATTGGAAATTGGTATATGGATGATTGTTAATGTTTATGTGTAATTTACGTGAAGTTATACATGTTAATTGGTGTTAGAAATTAAGACATAGCTTTGTTCTGTGTTTTATTTTGGGGTGTTCTGTAATTCGGAGACTCAGCGCCAAGTTTCGCGCCCCAGCTCTGAATTCCGCGCCCCAGCTCTGAAATTCGCGCATCAACACCAAAAATGGCCCAAAACTTCGCGCCCCAGCGCTGAAATTCATGCCCCAACACTGGAATTCATGCCCCAGCGCCACTGTCTCGTGCCCCAACACTGGAAAAGTGGTCTGGGTCGAACAGTTTTGACCTCCTGTAGTAAAATGACCATAACATTTTTATACGAACTCCGATTGAGGTGATTCAAGATGATTCAGAAAGAGGATGAATAGGCCTATAACGTTTATTCTTTAAGGGTTTCAATTTGAAATCGTTATGAAGGGTCAAAATGGTCATCTTTAGGACTATTGTGTATTTGGAGCCAATCGGAGGGCATCAGGATGCGCGAATGCAAGTTGAATCCTTTGAGTCTTAGTATAACTTAACGATAACATGTTGGACATTTAATAGGATGTTGAATCAAGTTGTTAATGTGTATGTGGTGCAATGAAATGATCATTTAAGTAGTTGTAATAAAGCTAAAAAGTATTGTTCATAAAAAGATGTGGAGTTATTTAAACTGAAACTTAGTTAGTAGCTATACTAAAACTAAGAAAGCAACTCATGAAGGTAATGCTAGTGTAACTAATGTGTATTGTCAATATATATGGTATGTGTAGGACTTGGGGTGAACGTGAGTAGTGATTGTTTAACCTATGCACGAGGCAAGTTCTCTAACTCTACTTTTATAATTGTGCAAGTATCTAAACTATCTTTGAGCAATTTTTCCTAACACTAAGATTTCTTTGTGCAAGTTTCTTAACTCTAATTATATAGTGCACGTTCCTAAAATTTATCTCTTGATTTTGAGCCAATCTTTAACTTGTTAATTAGCATGCAAATTTCTACATTCTAACACACTAATGTTGAACAAGTTTTATCATTCTACTAATTATTTGTTATGCATGCTTAAGATTTAACTCTAAATAAGGTTTTAACCTTAGCATAACATTGTTCAAAGTAAGGTATGTTACATTATTCAATACTTATGCTCTTAGATTATTCCTAAAGCATGACCTTAGTACACAATGTTGATTCACTTATGAATTATTCCATAGCATAATGTTATTATAGTTTTATTTAACAAATCCTTAGTTGATGTTCGTAAACTCTAAATTACCTTAAAACTTATCCAAACCATACTTACTTTGGTGCAGACTCGTATTCTAAATGCTGAGATGAACAACCCTATTATAGGGGATAACTTAAGCGTAGCGTTAAAATGTTTGTGCACAATACATTGTACGAAGGGTTGATCCCCCTAAGTACGAGGAGTCCTTATAGTCTTATGACTGTTAAAGTTGGAGTTGAAAGATTACTCGCAATTGTGGACATAGTTCGTGGTCTCATGACCCTCAAATATATATTCCATATTTTGATTCCAGTCTTTGGTTATCATTGATAGAGTACTATTCATTTTTGATGAGCCTATTCATTGGCAGTTGTTATTATCATGTTAATTCATTGCTATATCTAGTGAGCAATTGTTTTTCTCACTCTTGCATATATATACACTCATTTCAACTAAAGTTGAGAAGGTCGATGAACCTACAACTAGCAAAGAAAAGGGAAAAATGTATATTGTGAGATTATACCATTTTCTTTGTGAGATTATTGTGAGATTATACAATTTTCTTTGAGACAATTGAGAAACTCACTGCTTAAGTGTTCACCACCTCGATCTGATGAAAAAATCTTAATACTTTTGCCCATTTGTTTCTCCACTTCACTTCTGAACTCTTTGAACTTTTTCAAATGATTCAAATTTGTATTTCATTAAATACACATATCCAAATCTTGAGTGATCATCAGTGAATGTAATAAAATAAGAATACCCTCCTCGTACATTCGTTATCATAGGTCCACATACATCCGTGTGTACCAACGCTAACAACTCTGTAACTCTTTCTCCTTTTCCACTAAAAGGAGATTTAATCATTTTTCCCATGAGACAAGATTCACAAGTTGGATATGATTCATAATCTGATAGCTATAGGAGCCCATCTTTATGCAACTTGGATAATCTTGTTTCATTAATATGACCGAGTCTATAATGCCACATATAGGTATAATTAACATCATCTCTTTTCCTTTTCTTAGTTTGTTCAATTTGAAGTATATTTTCATGCAAGCCAAGAATGTAAAGTCCATTTCGTAAATTACCAACACCATATAAAACATTATTATTATAAATAGAATAACTGTTGTTCTTTATTATAATGTCAAAACCATCCATATCCAATACATATATTGAAATAATGTTTCTAATAAGTGACGGAACAAAATAATTATTATTTAAACTAATGGATTTGCCCGTAGGCAGTGCTAAACAATAAGTCCCTATAGCTAATGCAGCAACCTTTGCTCCATTTCCCACTCGTAGGACAACCTCATCCTTGCTCAGCTTTCTACTTCTAATCAGTCCCTGCATATTATTACATATGTGAGAACCACAACCGATATCCAATAACCAAGTAGAAGATTGACTTTCAGAAAAATTAATTTCAATCATAAACAAACCTTGATTAGGATTTGAAGCTTCTTCTGCTTTTGTTCCGCAAGATAATCCTTGCAGTTCTTCTTCCAGTGACCCGGCTTGTTGCAATGGAAGAAAATTCCTTTGCTAGCTAGATCAGGTTTCTTTTGATCATTCACTTTCGCCTTTCCCTTAGCCTTCTTGGATTTCTTCTTTTCAAAAGATACCTTGGGCCTCTTCCTTTTCTTGGAAGAATCATCCACCAGTAAGACATGGTTCTTCTTGGATGGGAAGTGACCTTCAACAGTTTTCAACATGTTAAGTAATTCAGGGAAGCTGACATCTAACTTATTCATGTGAAAATTCACAATAAATTATGAGAAGGTGTCTGGGAGTGACTGCAAGACTAAATCTTGACTCGACTCCCCATCCATGACGAACCCAAGCTGTCCAAGACGTTCAATCATATTGAACATCTTTAAGACATGAGTCTCAACGGCAGTGCCCTCGGTCATCCGAGATCGAAAGAGCTCCTTAGATATCTCATATCTAGCAGGCCTACTTTGCTCACCATAGAACTCTTGAAGGTGCAGTAGCATAGTAGGAGCATCCATGTTTTCATGCTGACGCTAAAGCTCGTTACTCAAGGATGCGAGCATGATGCATTGAGCCACTGATGCATCATTTTTCCATTGTTTAAAAGTAGCAATCTATTCCTCGACGGCTGTTTCTGTAACTTTTGCAGGTACATGCGAATTTAGGACAGAAGAAATCTTTTCAGCAGTGAGAACAATTCTCAGATTCCTTAACCAGTCCGTGTAATTCGGTTCGGTAAATTTGTTAGCATCAAGTATGCTACGAAGTGAAATTAGTGAATGTGACATTTTCAAAATTTTGCATGTAAAAAGGCAGTATTTTAGCAAACATTCATTTAATTAATTATCAAAATAAATTAAGTCTTATTTTATATTGATATCTCCCACTATTTTATTCAAACTATATTACCATCATGAATATAATTCGGCAATATCTAATTAAAGATTTGCTAGTGAGAATAAGGATCTCATTTCAAATATATATAGCCTTGTGTGTGCACAATAAACTATATATAAATAAATAGGTAGACAACTCTTGTCAATTACATCATCATGTAACTCCTTATATTTTGCCTCTTAAATCATAATGGTCAAGTGTGTGCACATCCGAACTAAAATGATTTAAGTTAAGTTATACCCAATATTTCCATATAAGTGAAGAGAAAACTACAGCCCTTGTGTTTGCACAACAAAGCGGTAATGTTCAATTCCTTATAAACATCAAATGTAATAAAAACAACATCTCAAATATTTAATACTCGCCTTGTGTGTGCACAACAAACTCATACTCCCTCCGTTCCTAAAAGATTATCGTTTTAGAAGAAAAAAGTTGTTCCAAAATGTTTGTCGTTTTCAACTTTCGAGAAGAATAAATTATTTACTTTCCTATATTACCCCTACTTTCTCGCATTATCCCAATAATTTTCTTCCTTGTATTAATAGTTTTAAACTTCCCATAAAGGGGTAGTGATGGAATCAAACAAATTTTACATGGTAAATGATACTTTCTTAATCCATGTGCCAAAACCTTAAACAACAATCTTTTAAAAACGGAGGTAGTATTAAATATTCAATGTTCTATTGTTTTTATCATGTTACAAAGCGACGTTCGATATTCCAAATATCTTTGAACGTTACAACTTAATATAATTTCATTGAGGTTTTTTTTATTATTAGTCTCATCTTGTTTAGCACGCATGAAAATATATATATAAAATACGCGTTATATTATTAAACATGCGAAGCATGTTTGCATAATATCTATAATACTAGCATGTACATATAGAATACAATATTCTACCCAGATTGATTATGGACTTTTATTCTAGTTTGGTTCATTAGAGCCACCAAGTGAACCAAAAGATCAAACCCTAGGGTGCAAGAATAAACATTTAAATATAACTATTACATTTAAACTCGGGCTCCATTACAAACGGGTCTTCGAGCGCTCCTTGCTCCTTGATATACGGTTCTTAGAAAAATTCTAACTAATCCTATACAATTAAACTATTAAATTTAAAAAGAAACCTTGATCAGCAGTCAATGGGAAGTACATATGAGAGAGATAGAATTTACATCAAGAATAAAATCACAAAAGACGAGGTACGCAGACCCTATTTAATAAAACTCATTCATTCAAACATCCAGCCAAAATAAATCCAATCACATTGGTCAATAGTCCATAATCAATCCCATTTTATTATCATACATATAATCATATGTATCAATAAATAAAATCATTCCATATATATATATATATATATATATATATATATATATATATATATATATATATATATCAGTATCATTTAATGGACATTTTTAAATTGCATGAAATCCAATTTCAACATTAAAATAAACTCTTTATTTTAATTATAAAATTATTAACATTAATATATATATACCAATATCAATACACACACACACGCATATATATATATATATATATATATATATATATAGTCCGGATCAGGTCCGGACTCCCGGATTTTGTTAAAATCCGGACCATTTTTTTTTGTTTTTTTTGAAACAACTAAAAAAAAATAAAAAAATTTATGGAATTGGAATTTTTACATTATACAGTGTTTTGGGTGTGATTTGGATGCCTATAACAAAACATGTCTGTACAGTCTGGGCAGACTGTACATACATTGGTTGGTGTAGGTATTAAAAACACACACAAAACACTGTATTATTGAAAAATTTCAGTTCCATAATTTTTTTTTTTTTTAGTTGTTCTACAAAAAAAAAAAAAAATCGGGTCCGGATTTTCTCCCGTCCGGGAGGTCCGGACCTGATCCTGTTTATATATATATATATATATATATATATATATATATATGTTATAATACACCCTTAATTCACATAAAGGTGATCATTCTTTCATTCTGTTGTAAGGTAAATCATGTGCTTCAATATCCATGATTTCAGGCTTTAGCATACATCACGTTAAGTATTATAGGATTACATGGCAAAACTAATGATTTGGTCAGTGAAATTGGCACGTTTTATTGAATATCCGATTGAATTTTTAATTTTTTAAATTAACTCACTGAACTAATTTTTATTTTTAAATTGGGTCATTCCGTTAAAAAAAAGCTGACAGACGTTAAGTTTTTATCTACGTGGCGCTGACGTGGCAAAAAAAATATTGCTTATTGGTAAAAAAATTAAAAAAAGATTTTAAAAATAAAAAAATTAACATTTTAAAGTTTTATAAATAAAAAAACATAACAAAATAAAACTAATAAAAAAAAAATCAGTTTTAAAATTTATTAATAATTATTTGTAATAAAAAAAATGCAATTTTTTAATAAAAAAATGCAATAAAAAAAGCAATTTTTTAAAAGAAACAAAAATAATTGCTTTATTTTTCTTAAAACAAACTGCGTTTTGTTATAAAAAAATAAAAAAATGCAGTTTTTTTTATTTTTCTTAAAAAAAATAAAATAAAGTAGTTTATTTTTCTTAAAAAAATAATTTTTTTTTATTTTTCTTAAAAAAATAAAAAAGCAGTTTTTATTAAAAAAAAAACATTTTTATTAAAAACGCATTTTATTTTTTTTAAAAAAAATAAAAAAGCAATTTTTATTAAAAAATGCAATTTTTTTTCTTAAAAAAACGCAGTTTATTTTTCTTAAAAAAAATAAAAAATAGTTTTTATTATAAAATAAAAAAACGCTTTTATTAAAAAAGCAGTTTTCATTAAAAAATGCAGTTTTAATATTTGTTTCTTTAAAAAAATGTTTTTTTATTTTTATTAAAAAATTCTATTTTTTGAAAAAAAAATCTGTTTTTAAAAAAATTCTGTTTTAATATTTTGAAGATATTTTGATTTCTTGTTTTTGTTTTATTTTATTATGTTTTTTTTTATTTTTAAAACTTTAAAATATTTTTTTATTTTGAAGATATTCTATTTTTGTTTTATTTTATTATCTTTTTTTATTTTTAAAAATCTATTTTTAATTTTTTTTGCCACATAAGCAATATTTTTTAATTTTTTTGCCACGTAGATAAAAACATAATGTTTGTCAACTTTTTTTTTAACGGAATGACCCAATTTGAAAATAAAAATTAGTTCAGTGAGTTAATTTGAAAAACTAAAAAATTATTCGGGTATTCAATAAAACGTGCAAAATTTCGGTGGCCAAATCATTAATTTTGCCATATATATATATATATATATATCTAATAAAATACAAATGATTTTGAATTTTCCGCTCATTCAATAAATCATCTGGGCCGTTCAAAGTTTGGGATAAATCTCACCATCCATCTATCTAATAAAATACAATCTATCTAATTCTATCTATCTATATCTATATTCTATATATCTAATTATATCTAATAAAATATAAATGATTTTGAATTTCCCGTTCACTCAATAAATCATCTGGAACGTCCAAAGTTTGGGATAAATCTCACCATCCATCTATCTAATAAAATATAAATGATTTTAAATTTCTCGCTCACTCAATAAATCATCTGGATCTTCCAAAATTTAGAATAAATCCCAACATCCATAGTGCCGGAGGCACGTGACTGTTGCTAGTATATATATATATATGCCAAACTTTCTTAACCTGACTCCTTACAGGCAAATCTTCCCTTGTAAATCACGGATAGTGACAAAAAAAAACGTCTCAGAGTAAAAAATAAAAATTACGTAACGGGCTTACGCTATTTTTTTTAAAAATAATTTTATACAATAAAATATGTCCAATAAATTATTTAAAATACATACCCATACATATATGGAATCAAAATAATTAATAATTCGCATAAAGTTTGGCTCTTGATACCACTGTTAGGTTTTGTGAAAATCAAAGTAGCAATCAAATTGCTAAAATAGCGGAAGTAAAATAAAATCAGATTTTAAATTTTTTCAAAAACCAATCACCCGGATCATCCTTTATGCATATTATTAATTAAAACGAAGAACAAGAAGTTATGGAATCATACCCTTGTCGATGCGACCTTTCACAAGTACGAGTTCACCTACTACTTCTCCGCAATCTAGTTGAATCTCCTGGTAGATTCCTTCCTTTGATCAATGTTAGCCATCCAAGTGTATGGTCTCTAGAGGTGATCTACCAAGGAAGAAGAATTTTCAAGAATAAGGGTGTATTGGCTCAAACCCTAATTTTTCCTATCTCTATAGAAAAAGGGGTGTACACTTCAACTATTGGAATTACGTATATATGATATCTGATATAAGACTCCTCTTATAAAGATATCATGTAACCTTATTTTAATTAAAATAAGGTATTATTCATTTAATTAAACTCTTTTAATTAAATGGGCTCCCTAATCCTATTAGGGATAATTAATTAAACTCCTTTAACTAATTTTTCCTCCTAATTCTATTAGGAATAAATGAGAGTACTTATATTAAATTAATTCCTAAACTCTTTTAGAAATTAAAATAATAATAATTGTAATAATATTAATAAGTGTTGGTTTGTTAATATTCTAATCTTTTTGTTTTGATGATGACTTAGTATTACTGACTAATTTATCTATTGTGATATTTTAAGAAGTTGATGAAAGATCATTGATGAAAGACTTTGAAGATTTGAGTCTTAAGAAAAATATGTAAGGTCATTGCAAATATTTGATTTTTCTATACAAGGCTCTAGGACATTTTTTTTGTGTGCATTAAAATGATTCAATATTTTGAGCATGACTAAAATATATTATTGTTAACTATCTTTAAACTGATTTTATTTTGTGAGCATATGCATAAAATATATATATTGACTGAAGCAATTAAAAGTTGTTGGAGTATATTGGTAAAGATATGATTTATCTCAAAAGATTGATTTACATGTGTATCGTGGAAATGAAGGATAATCATTATCTTGTATAGTTTGTTCATGTCTCTCTCCTATCTTTTAATTCTTTGCTTTAGTTGCTATACTAGTGGCGGCTGACTTTGTGAAATCATAATTGCTATTGTCCTTTTATGACTGGGTCTCCTTCTAGAGTATTGGATAGAGTCCAACACATATTTTACTTCCGAAAATTATTGGATTCAATGGAATATCTTTTTGGAACGTTGCATACAACGTAAACTTTAATGCTACAACGGAAATATTTTCTGGATATAAACTGCATGAACTTTTCTTAGTTCTACTTACGATTTCTACAGTGCACTAATTATATACTGAAAAAGCTATTTAATATTTTGGTTGAAACAACCCGGGTCAAATCCCGAGTCCGGAACAAATCTTGGGTCAAATCCCAAGTCCGAATCGAATCAAATCCATCCAAATAAGGCCTCAAACCACTGGCTCAATAGTATCTTCTTGGGTCATCTAGCCCACCACAGGCTCCCAAAAGGTCATGACTTGAAGGTACTATCGGTAGTTACTTAATTCCTCATATACAGACAGATTTTCCCCCTATCTTTCGATGTGGGACTGGGGTGTTACAAACTCCCCCACTTAAATTTCCGACGTCCCCGTCAGAACCGATCACACACACGGCCCAAAGATCTTTGCCTCTCTAGCCATTGTGGGATAATACCGGCTGGCTTCGTGTCCCCACCTCCGGACCTTCATCTCTCCATTGTGGGATAATACCACCAGCCTTCGTGTCCCCACCTCCGGCAACCCGATCGGATGACCCGACCCGAGCTTTCGAGAGTCTGCTTTGATACCATATGAAACAACCCGGGTCAAATCCCGAGTCCGGAACAAATCTTGGGTCAAATCCCAAGTCCGAATCGAATCAAATCCATCCAAATAAGGCCTCAAACCACTGGCCCAATAGTATCTTCTTGGGTCATCTAGCCCACCACAGGCTCCCAAAAGGTCATGACTTGAAGGTACTATCGGTAGTTACTTAATTCCTCATATACAGACAGATTTTCCCCCTATCTTTCGATGTGGGACTGGGGTGTTACATTGGTGCAATTGAAATCATCTGTTGTGCTTCCATAATTCTACTTATATTCAGCGTAATTTCGTGGGCTATAAATCGGTAATATCCTTCTATTACTATTTGATCATTGCATACATTAGTTGAGTCTTGCATTGTTAAATTGTTTATTTGCTTTGATCATTAGACCTCTATAAATTGTAATCTTATATTTTTAGACTAAGTGTTGTCTAAAGGTTTTTTAATCCGGGTGGATTAAGGTTTGTTTACAAACAGGATCAAGGAAGCTTATGATTTTAAGGGGTGCATTGGTGCACAAGGAGCAAGTGTGCTCAAGTGAATTATTGTAATTCAATTTGATTGAATCTGTTTTATAACAAGGGTCATTTTTAAAGTAATAAAAGTGAGTCTCCAATACTAGTTGGTATTGGACGTGGACTAGGCTATTATTATAGAGGGTAATAGCTGAACCACGTAAAAAATCTTGGTGTTATTTTATTGCTTGATTTTCTTTAATATATCTCAAGATAATTACTTTTGTTAATATTTAAAGTATAAAATTTTGCTTCATCTTGAGATAGTATATTTACATCAAGTATTTTATCTAACTTATAAATTCACCAAGATATTTTCTTAAACAAAAATTCAATCTGGTAGACTGCATTCATTCAACAAGCTGCATTCTTTGATACAGTAGGCTGTATTCAATAGTTTGAATTTAAAGTTTAAAAATTTATCATTGTTTGCTCCCACACTTATTCAACCCCCTTCTACGTGTGCCATATTTGAATTTCATTTGGTATCAGAGCAAGGATCTACTTACTTAGTCTTAAAGGTGACTTGTAGGGAAATATTCTGACATGACACAGTTCGGGAACAACATTCAAGAAGGTCAATCAACAAATAGACATCCTTTGTTGTATGGAACAGAAAATTACAACTTCTGGAAATTCCGAATGAGGATATATCTTCAAAGAGATCCTTGGGAATGGTGGGTTGTGGAGAACGGACCAGTTATTCCCCAAAGAGAAGATGGGACACCAAGGATTCTACTAGAAATGGATCCAAACGAAATCTACATGGTCTCATATAATTCAAAAGCAATGAACACACTTCTCAGCGGCATGGTAAAATACGAGATAGATAAAGTTTCTTCATGCAACACAGCCAAAGAGATGTGGGATACTTTAGTGGTAAGTCATGAAGGTACTTCAAAAGTTCGAGAAGTCAAGCTAAGCATGCTCATGCATGGTTATGAAATGTTCAAACTCAAGAAAGATGAAATTATAAAGATGGCTCAAGCAAGGTTCCTTGTTCTTCTGAACTAATTAAAGCTACTGGACAAATCTATTCCACAAAGTGTGATTAATCGTAAGTTTCTTCGGGCTATACCCAAGAGGTTTACTTCTAAAATCACTACTCTTCAAGATTCCTCTACTATATTTACTATGGATACATTAACCCTTTTTGGTGAACTTGAGGAATATGAACATCAGTTAAAGAGGTATGATGATGAGGATGAAACTCCTCGAAGAAAGCTTTTAGCTCTTAATGCAGAAAATGAAGAAGAGCTTGATGATGATTCTGATGAAGAGATAGCCTTAATGACAAGGAGACTCAAAGGACTTCTTTAAAGAAAGAATAAATGAAAGAATATCTTCAACTCAAATAAAAGCAAAGGAAAACAAACTGAGGAGATGTGTTTTTAATGTGGACGTTCAGGGCACTTCAAGAAGGACTGTTTTCAACTAAAGAATAAAAGAAAAACAAGCTTCAAGGATAATAAGAGAAACAAGGCACTAGTCACTTGAAGTGATGAAGAAGAATCTGAAGTTTAGGTCGACGCCAAGGAGGAGATAGCTCAAGTATGCTTCATGGGAATAGAAGGTGAATCAAACAAGGTATTTAATTTTGATTTTAATTCTTTGAAACAAGAAAATGATAAATTGAAAGAAAAAAATGCATATTTGAAAGACTTGGTAAATACATTAATGGGCGAAGTAGATTCTTTAATAGATGAAAAGAAGGATATTGAAAAGAACTCTACGTGTAATGAAGAAAAGGTTTTGATTGTAAAGATTGGTTATTTAGACAACTTTAATAAAATATTTTTCAATAAGGTGAAATTCTTAAATAATGAAGCCCAAAAATTGACTAATGAGTTAAAAATGAGAGATGTGTGTATTGATGCATTTAGTGATAAATCGCCTGTTAAAAAATCTCCTAATGACGAACTTCAAAAAGAAATAGCTTCACTAAAATTATCTCTTGCTAAATTCGTTCAAGGTGAAGAAAATTTAAATGTCATTTTGGGTAAACAAAGACCTACTTTTGAAAGACAAGGAATTGGTTATAATTCTATGCATGAAAAGGGTAATATAAAAATGCTAAAGTCAAAATCACGTTTTAGATTAAATTATTGTTCACCTTTTACAACGTGTAAAAATTGTGGCATTAAAGGTCATTTGGACATAAATTGCTTTAAGAAAAATAAGATTAATAAGGTTTGGGTTAAAAAGATGATTTACCTGCAACTAATGTAAAAGGACCAAAAAAGATGTTGGTACCAAAAGAATGAATTATTTTTTCTTGACAGATATGTCTCAAGGTAAGGGTTCCATCTCAAAAATGGATTCTTGATAGTGGATGCTCACGTCACATGACCGATGACAAAACAAAGTTCATGGAGCTAAAAATCAATAAGAAAAATGGTACAGTTACATTTGGAGATAATCGAACCTGCGAGATAATCGAAAAAGGTAAAATTGGAAATGGTAAGGTAATTATCGATAATGTACACCTTGTTAATGGACTTGAATTTAATCTTATTAGTATCAATCAATTAATGGATAATGGTCACCAAGTTAGTTTTGATAAAGAAAAATGCACTATTTCTCATGGTACTAACAATGTTACCCTAGTTGCACAAAGAGAAGGAAAAATATATACTATTGATTTTAAGCAACATGATGAAGAAGTATGTTTAGCATCTATACAAAATGAGGCTAATTTGTGGCACAAGAGGATGGGACATGTTCATATAGATTTAATCAAGAAATTATCCTCAAAGAATCTCGTCAAAGGGTTGCCGAAGATCAAATATGAAAAGAAGGGAATTTGTGTTCCTTGTTAACTCGGGAAATAAGTAAGAACGTCATTTACAGCAAAGAACATAGTATCAACCTCTTCTCCTTTACAACTACTCCATCTTGATCTATTTGGACTAGAAAGACATCCTAGTATAAATGGTAAGTTTTATGCTTTTGTAATAGTAGATGATTTCAGTAAATATACATGTGTATTATTTTTGAGAAATTAAGATGAAGCATTCAAGGAATTTGAGAAATTAATCAGAAACTTGGAAACAAAATATACTCTAAAACTTGTAAGGATAAGGAGTGATCATGGTACTGAGTTTCTAAAAGACTTTATAATATTTTGTGATCAAAAGGGTGTTAGTCATGAATTTTCTGCTCTTAGAACCCCTCAACAGAATGGAGTTGTAGAATGAAAGAATAGGACATTACAAGAAACAGCTAGAACTTTATTACAAGAAAGTAAACTTCCTAAAAAGTTTTGGGCCGAAGATGTAAACACATCTTGTTATGTTTTGAATAGAGTACTTATTCGTGCAATCGTTTTGAAGACACCTGATGAACTGTTAAATAATATGATTCCTAATATTAGTTATTTCAAATTTTTTGGATCTAAATGTTTTATTCTAAATACTAGTGATAACCTAGGAAAATTTGATGCTAAATCTTATGAAGGAATTTTCATTGGGTATTCACAAAATAGTAAAGCATATCGTGTATTTAACATTAACAAGTTGAGTGTTGAAGAATCTGTTCATATTCAATTTAATGAAAATCACAATGATCTTCCAAAAGAAAGAAATGAGGATGCAGGTACATTGGAGATCTAAGTAAATCCAGCAAACCAGAAGAACCTATTCAGCAAACCAAGTGAACAAATCCAGCAAGTTGAATTGGAAAACTGTCAGGATATAGAACAAGATACAATAGAAGAACTTGAAGCAGACTCTCCTCAACAAGAAGAAGTAATACATGATATACAAATGCCAAAGACTGCAAGATATCTCAAGAATCATCCACCGGAAAACATCATTAGAGATATAAACAAAGGAATCACTACAATAAGAGGATTGCAAAATCAATGTGCTTTTTTCAGCATTTTTATCCCAAGTTGAACCAAAGAATGCTAAGGAAGCTATCCTAGATGAAAGCTGGCTAATGGCAATGCAGGAAGAACTTCAACAATTTGAACGATGCCAAGTCTGGGAACTTATGCCACCTCTTAAAAATGTTTCTATTATTGGAACAAGGTGGGTCTTCAAGAACAAGCTTGATGAACATGGAACTATCACTCATAGCAAAGCACGGCTAGTAGCTCAAGGATATAATCAACAAGAAGGGATAGACTATGAAGAAACTTACGCTCCAGTCGCCAGACTAGAGTCCATCCGCATCTTGTTAGCATTTGCATGTTACAAGAAGTTCACACTTTATAAAATGGACGTAAAAAGTGCTTTTCTCAATGGATACATCAATGAAGAGGTGTATGTAAAACAACCTCCTAGATTTGAACATGAGAGGTATCCAAATCATGTTTATAAGCTAAAAAAAGCTCTCTATGGGCTAAAACAAGCTCCAAGGGCTTGGTACGATAGGTTGAGTAAGTATTTTCTTTAAAATGGTTTTATTAGAGGAAAAATTGATTCTACATTATTTATTAAGCATGATGATAAAGATATTATTATTGTACAAATATATGTAGATGACATAATTTTTGGTGCTACTAATAATTTTCTTTGTGAGTGGTTTTCTAAGTGCATGCACAGGGAGTTCGATATGAGTTGAATGGGAGAACTTAATTACTTTTTGGGACTCCAAATCAAACAAACAACGAACGGTATGTACATCTATCAAACTAAATATACAAAAGAACTTCTCAAAAGGTTTGGTTTTGAAGGATCTAATTCAAAAGGCTACACCAATGAGCACTTCAATAAAGCTTACGTCTGACGAAAAAGGTATAGATGTGGAGGTAACTAAATATCGAGGCATGATTGGTTGTTTATTATATTTAACTGCATCTAGACCGGATATTATGTAGAGTGTTTGTTTATGTGCACGTTTTCAAGCAAAACCTAAAGAATCTCATTTACAAGTTGTTAAAAGGATTTTTAAATATTTAAGTGGTACAATAAATTTGAGATTATTTTATCCAATCTGCAATTATTTTGAACTAATAGGTTATTCAGATGCTGACTATGCAGGGTGTCAAATTGATAGAAAAAGTACTAGTGGTGCTTGCACATTTTTAGGTCACAGTCTTGTTACGTGGCATAGTAAAAAGCAAACTTCAGTTGCTTTATCAACCACTGAGGGTGAATATCTAGCTGTAGGGAGTTGTTGTTCTCAAATTTTATGGTTAAAACAAACCCTATGTGACTTTGATATTTTATGTGATAATGTGCCTATATACTGTGATAATTCTAGCGTAATAGATATTTCTAAAAATCCTGTGTTACTTTCACATACAAAGCATATAGAAGTTATACATCATTTTCTAAGGGATAATGTTTCAAAAGGATTAATTAAATTGATTTTTATTCCAACAGAAAAATAGTTGACTGATATCTTTACTAAACCCTTAAGTGAAGAAAGGTTCTGCATGCTAAGAAGAGAACTTGGAATGTGCATAGTTTAATATGTTTACGTACTAAAATAGTTCATGCATTAATATCTCATATTTACAATATATTTGCATGTTATTATTTTAACTATGTTGATAAACATTATCTGTATGTAACCGGCAAAGAAGGCGTATCTGCACTGGCATGGTTCACGGTATCTATATTTATGGGATTTGATATTTGAAAAGACAGATACTGAAAAAGTCTGTTCGCAGTCCAACACTTTCCATTTAAGCTATAGATACACGTTTCTTTTAAAGATTAATGTCTATCGCCAACTTGGGAAACGTAGAGTTCTCCACCTTGAAATACAGAACAGCAGCCGAACAGTTTTTCAAAATTTAAAAGACGCACATCTTTTGGTGACATGCTCTTAATTGATCTGTATTTTCTGTGCCTTTATATCCTCCGTTTTTCTTAACCCAGACTTCACATCTCTATCACTTATAAAAAATCCTTCATTTTCATCAATTTATAACACCATGAAAACAAGAGCTAGCAAGCGATCGGCCGGAAAGTCAAACGACGAAGGATCTTCGTTGAAGAATCACACCGGACTAAAGATGAAATCTAAGCGAGTGCATAAGATATCTTCTGTGCATGTGTCGTCTGAAGCCACAATCTTATCCGACGATTCAGATTCTAGTTTCTCTTTCCTAAAAGCTTCAGACATCGAACCGCCTCACCGAGGAAAGTTGAAGCAGCCAATGGATGAAGAACAATTTTTCTCACAGCCAGAGTCTCCCTCATATCTGGTAAATCCATTCTCATCTTCCTTTAATTTGCAAGACAATTTCTTTAGAGGACCTAGTTTCGAAATTCGTTTTAAAAACTCCATTGCTACAAAACAATTTGTGTATGAAAAAACTTTGGATCTCTTTTATCTCAAACACTCTGTTTTGGAAAAACTTTTCACCGAGTGCAACATTTTTTCTATGCTGTTTCCTCCCACTGTTACATATCCTCGGTTGGTCCAACAATTTTACACTAATCTTGAGTGTAATGGAGACTGTTTTACCACATTTATCAAGGGTAAATTTTTATTTTTCACAAGTATAGATTTTGGAAGTATTCTGGGTGTTTCTTCCACTGGACCATGTCCTTTCACTCTCAAAGGAGCGGCCAATATTCCTTTTCCTCCTTTAGAACAACTTCATATAGTCATGAATGACTATTCTTTTTCATCTCTGTCTTTACCAAAAATTGTTAGTGTTTGTCCTAATGCATGTGTTATCCATAAGTTGGTTCAGTATAATTTGTTTCCACGCCTTGGTGGGGGAGCCGATTTTACTTACCAAGATTTGGTTGTTTTCGCCATGATTCTCAAAGGAATGGTTTTTAATTTTTCAAAAATGATGTTATATCACATGTAAAGTTGTATTCGTCAAACAAAGAAATGTCTGCCTTACAGCAAATTTTTAACAAAAATTTTTACACATTTTAAAATCTCTTTGGATGATGAAATTTCTGTCACAAATCATGAGCTTATTGACACTGCCAATTTGAAAAAATCTCACATTACTTTTCATGCTGGTGAATTTGTTTGTCTTATCCCTGATCCTCCTATTACCTGTCCTCATATTTTTCCTATTCCTGACTCATCTTCATCTTCTTTACCAAATGCTCTTGGGTCTGATGTTATGATTGTTTTGAATGAGATTTTACAAAATCAAAATTCTGTGAAGGCTGATTTGGTCGAAATAAGAAATTGACTTGTGATTCTAGAAAAAGGGAAATTACCAATGGACGCTCCAGAAATTAACAAATTGTATCATCGAATTGAAGATGAATATATTGACCTTCAAGCGGGTTTTGAGATACAGACACTAGCTATGGTTGAAGCACTTCAAAGAAAATTCAATCGAAACACGTGTCAATTGAGTCAAGAGGTTAAATTTATTAGTTATCAACTAGGGGAGCTTGCAGATTTCATGGCCCCCAGGTTCAATGCTATTAGCCAAAGATTTCATGTTCCCACAATGTATTCTCCAATTCCCGACTGGCCAATGAACAATTGGATGGCTGAGTACAAGGGAGATTTTCTGGATATGGAGCTTCCTCCTACAACCTTTATTCCTAGACCACCTCGACTTGCCAACGATTATACTTTGGAAGAACATTTACATCGTCTTCATCATCGACCATACTTTACCAATCGTGCTGCACAAAGGGCCAATCTCGAAGATATTGATTGATTGGAGTTTTTTTCTTTTTGCATGATGTCAAAGGGGGAGAAATTGTCATTCTGCTGGTGCTCTGTGTTTTAAATTTTCTTTAAAGACTATGGGTTTCACTTGATTTGGTTTTGATAGGCATGGCTGCCTTGATGATAACTGTTGATAAGTATGTTTTAAGACTAATTGTGATGCATGCATATTAATGGTTTTAAATTTTCATATTTGGTTTAGTATGATACTAACATGCAGGTTTTACAAACTTCTCCTGAAATGTGCATGAATTCAGGGGGAGTTATGAATTCAGGGGGAGTTATAATTTTTGGTGTTGTCATCATCAAAAAGGGGGAGAATGTTGGTTTGTTAATATTCCAATCTTTTTGTTTTGATGATGACTTAATATTACAGACTAATTTGTCTATTGTGATATTTCAGGAAGTTGATGAAAGATCATTGATGAATTACTTTGAAGATTTGAGTCTTAAGAAAAAAATGTAAGGTCATTGCAAATATTTGATTTTTCGATACAAGGCTCTAGGACATTTTATTTGTGTGCATTAAAATGATTCAATATTTTGTGCATGACTAAAATATATTATTGTTAACTATCTTTAAACTGATTTTATTTTGTGAGCATATGCGTAAAAGATATATATTGACTGAAGCAATTAAAAGTTGTTGGAGTATATTGGTAAAGATATGATTTATCTCAAAAGATTGATTTACATGTGTATCTTGGAAATGAAGGATAATCATTATCTTGTATAGTTTGTTCATGTCTCTCTCCTATCTTTTAATTCTTTGCTTTAGTTGCTATACTAGTGGCGGCTGACTTTGTGAAATCATAATTGCTATTGTCCTTTTATAATTGGGTCTCCTTCTAGAGTATTGGATAGAGTCCAACACATATTTTACTTCCGAAAATTATTGGATTCAACGGAATATCTTTTTGGAACGTTGCATACAACGTAAACTTTAATGCTGCAACGGAAATATTTTCTGGATATAAATTGCATGAACTTTTCTTAGTTCTACTTACGATTTCTACAGTGCACTAATTATATACTGAAAAAGCTATTTAATATTTTGGGACGATTGAAATCTGCTGCTGTGCTTCCATAATTCTACTTATATTCAGCGTAATTTCGTGGGCTATAAATCGGTAATATCCTTCTGTTACTATTTGATCATTGCATACATTAGTTGAGTCTTGCATTGTTAAATTGTTTATTTGCTTTGATCATTAGACCTCTATAAATTATAATCTTATATTTTTAGACTAAGTGTTGTCTAAAGATTTTTTAATCCGGGTGGATTAAGGTTTGTTTACAAACAGGATCAAGGAAGCTTAGGAGCTTAAGGGGTGCATTGGTGCACAAGGAGCAAGTGTGCTCAAGTGAATTATTGTAATTCAATTTGATTGAATCTATTTTGTAACAAAGGTCATTTTTAAAGAAATAAAAGTGAGTTTCCAATACTAGTTGGTATTGGATGTGGACTAGGCTATTATTATAGAGGGTAATAGCTGAACCACATAAAAACCTTAGTGTTATTTTATTGCTTCATTTTCTTTAATATTTCTCAAGATAATTAGTTTTCTTAATATTTAAAATATAAACTCTTGCTTCATCTTGAGATAGGATATTTACATCAAGTATTTTATCTGACTTATAAATTCACCAAGATATTTTCTTAAACAAAAATTGTAAGACCCCGAATTTTATGAAATAAAATATTCAATTTTTCTTATAATTACAATTCAGTAAATGGTTAAATTGATAGAAAGTTAAAGTTAAGGGTGATATATGAATTTGTTTTTCAAAATAAGCAAGTGATTATAAAATACTCATTGTTGTCGGGGAATATTCGTTTGGTCGTGGAATATTCTTTCTGTCGGGGAATATTCGTACGACGGCGCAGCCTTTTGTTGGCCCCGTAACAGAATAACTGTCGGATGAAGAAAACGACAATTAAAGTTTTTATTTAAATAACGGCGTAATCGTTACTGTTAACACTGTTGGAATACCCGGTGGGTAAAGTAAAGTAATACGCGTTGTTGCACAGTAGGACACGGTATTGCACCAATTATTGATTCTTACGTAAGAAGGCACTACTCAATAATGGTTCCAGTAATTACTGTTCAGTATTTTATTTTATTGATTCAATAATTGCTGCTTTGCTATTTTATATTGTTGTTGTTGTCATTACACAGTTTTTTTTCATTATCGAAGCAATAATTCATATTATCTGAATAATATTATTAGATAACATTATTGACAATGTCTAGAAAGTTCTGTCTAAGGAGAGGTTTGGTCTCCTAATTGCGCGCCAGTAAGGAGAAATTCTTATTGGAAAGCCCCCTCTTTCCTGGGAATTGTCTGGTTGTCAATATTGTGATTCTGTAATATTATTTGTGAATAATTAAATTATTGATTTATATGATGAGAAAAATATTGATTTTATGTGGATATGGATGGAGAAAATTTTTAATGTGACAATTGTTGAAAATTAATATTTTATCTTTTTCTGATAAAATAATTCATTTAAATATATTATTTTAATAATATAATAATGGTGATATTTTTACAATGAATGTGAGATATATGAGTTTATGAGGAGAAAGAGTATTTTTGTTGCAATAAACATTAAAAACAGATTTTGTGTGTCGGTAGACCTATTTATTGACTGAAAATTTGATTATAGCCTGTAAAATCGGCCGTTTGTGGATTTCGGTCAATTTCTGTTTAGAATTTGGGAAAACTTCCTTCTACAAAGTTGTAGAGAATTGAATTTCCTATAAAAACTCGCGAGATTCGAATTTTCTAGAAAAAGAGCTATTTATTGTGAATTATTGAAGTTCAGAAGCTCCGAAATAATTGATTTTTGGAAGTTTAAAATATTTTTATTTACAAAAACGTTTTTTTGTTTGTGGGCAGCCTAGCATGTGATGTAAATGCTGAATTCAAAATCTAGAAAGTGTGCGTAGAGATTTTGTTATATATATTATTATTATAATAAATTTTCTGCTTTGGTGTTCTAAGCAATTTCCTATAAATAGGGTGCTTAGGTTATAATTGAAAATCACACCAGAAACTGAAGTTTTCTCTCTCTATATTATCGAGTGTATTCTTGTGAGTATTTTGAGTATACTTTGAGTATTGCTATACGGTGCAAGTTCGTTCAACGTTATTCCGGTCAGAAGTACTGCTCTTTTGAGGTAAGGGATAATAAGGGATTTTAAGGGTTATTATTTTGAAATTCTTTTGAACCTTCAAAAATTCTGGAAAAATTTAAAATGATATTTTGATGAGTTTTATAGATTGTGTCCAAAAATGGCGATTTTTGGATATATAGATTAATAGTTATGGATTTTATGAGAAAAGACTATTTTTAAAAGTAAACGCTTATAACTCTTTGTGGTTAACTCCAAAATTGATGAAATTTTTATTGGGAGTACATCTATATGATATCAGTATACCCTGTGAATTTCGGAATTTTTGGATAAAAACACAATTTATGATAAATGTTTAAATATTCGGTGGTTTTGGCCATGTGAAAAATAGTAAATGACTTTTAAAAATTCTGAGAAAAATATATGTTTAATATAGGACTATATTTTGCTAAATCCCAGAAAAGAAATATTTTTGGAACTGATTTAGTATTTTTCATGAAAATCTTCTAGTTATGAGTAAATGAATTAAATATGTTATGAGAAGTAAGAAAATTGAAAAATATGATTTTATGGCTTGAGAATCATATATGAGGTATATGCAGATTTTTGATGAGGGTTTTGGTTATTGGTGATGAAATCTTATGAGTTTGGCATTTCAGAATGATTAAATACATTATTTAGTAAAGTGTAAACAATTAAAATAAATTGTTTATAAGCTTAAAAAAAATATTATTCTTTCAATATCATTATACCGAAATATTGATATGAATTTTATTGTGGGATTTCTACCTTTTTGAGTCGGGTTTACTATTCATGAGTTACTATTCACGAGTTACTATTCATGAATTACTATTCACGAAGTTACTATTCATGACAAAATTGGTTTCTTTTTCTAACCAAATTATAGTTGATTTATGAATATTACCCTGGAGATTAAAACTATATATTGATTATATTGATTTTATTATCATATATAACATTTTTATAACCCTGATGTTGAAATTCTCTTTCACTGGAGTGTAAAGATGGGTAGATTATTGGTATGATCATGACTAGGGTTCTCTTTGGCCAGTAGTGAAAAGTTGAATTGTGACTGGTATGATCATGACCATTGAATTTATAATTGAATATCTTTAGCTTAAGTGCAAAGGTGAATTGATCAACATATATGGTTATAATTATGGTTTATATAAATTCTGAAATGATTATGTATTTCTTTGAGATATGAATATCTTTGGCCTGTATTGCAAAGATGACTTGTTGATGAATATCTTTGGCCTGTAGTGCAAAGATGACTTGTTGATGAATATCTTTGGCCTGTAGTGCAAAGATGACTTGTTGATGTATATCTTTGGTCGTAGTGCAAAGATGAATTTATTAGTATGATTATGAACATGAACTGTGATTTAGTATAACCATGATCTTTGATGTTTCAGGTGATAAAAATTATCTTTGTCCTGGATGAGAAAAGGAATTTAGAACAACAATTACGATTATGAGTTATATATGTGATTGTTGACAGGAATTGTTGATTGATGTTATAGGGATAAAATATTGTTGATGGACTTTAAACATGGAGAAGATAATAAACTTTATAGTCTATTTGACTCTTCTAATGGATTGCTCGTTTCGCTGCAACTATGGTTGAAATTTTTTTATCATCTACCATATGTTCTAAATCTCTGATTTATTATTGATGAAGGCTATTGATAATTTAATTATCTTTAGTCATGACATTCTTTACTGAGCTAGTTGTGCTCACCCTTTTGCTTCACAATTCCTTTCAGGTAATACGAGTGTAGCTGGGTCGAGCGGGGGAATAACAAAGGAATAGAACGGTGGTCTATAGATGTTGAGGGTGAGGTGAATTTAACTTGGAAGGGTGTTTTGCCACTGTCATACAAGATGTCTAATGACATACCACCTCGTGTCATCATAAGACATGGATGTGCTCATCCACTTGCTGAGTATATCTACCAGCACTATTTATATGATCTTGGAGTTTATTTGAAATATAACTCTCAATTAGAGACAATGGAGATAATGATATGTCAGGAGAAGACTTGCCATTGGGAAGAATATGATAGTAATCTTCTTATTTTTCTTTGGGGTCTATTGGGTCAACCAAGGATAATTCTGTGGCCATATGATATCTATAATAACCTAGACGCATGGCCTCCCATGTACGAACGTTTCCTTAAGCACTTCCCAAAGATTCTAATTTCTAAAACAGTTTTCGACTATACCTTTATGTAAGGTGTCA